>JAFFZR010022589.1:0-13398 GCA_018397195.1 Lethrus apterus | reverse complement strand
CTATATGAGGTCGTATTACCAGAGGGCGCGACGAGGACGCGAGGAGTGGGACTTGGCGTTATACAGCCTTACCGGTTTTACGCGTGCTGATGGGGCATTTCTCAGGATTTACAGGGACACCTATCCGGTATCGGTAGCCCCTCCTGAGGCCCTTACGCCCCTTGCCCTCCAGGCAGCCAGGTTTTAAACAAACGTTCTTTGATCATCTTAGAGATCACCCGTCGCCGTCCTTACGAACGATCGCGTTTGAGTTTCCCTGTTGATTGTTTAAAGACTGCAAGCTGGTCGATATTGCCGATAGGCAGCCAGGCTTTAAACAAACGTTCTTTGATCATCGTAGAGATCACCCGTCGTTGTGAACGATCACGTTTGAGTTTCCCTGTTAATTGTTTAAAGCCTGCGAGCTGGTCGATATTGTCGATAGGCAGCCAGGTTTTAAACACGCGTTCTTTGATCATCGCAGAGATCACCCGTCGATGCGGACGATCGCGTTTGAGTTTCCCTGTTGATTGTTTAAAGACTGCAAGCTGGTCGATATTGCCGATAGGCAGCCAGGCTTTAAACAAACGTTCTTTGATCATCGTAGAGATCACCCGTCGTTGTGAACGATCACGTTTGAGTTTCCCTGTTGATTGTTTAAAGCCTGCAAGCTGGTCGATATTGCCGATAGGCAGCCTGGTTTCAAACAAGGGTTCTTTGATCTTCGTGGAGAACGCCCGCCATTAAATCAATCCGCGTGTAAATATTTTGCCTTGTTTTGGGGATTTGTTGAAAAATGTTATGAGTTTTATTTTGTACTTTATTTCTTTTCATTGTTATTATTTTCATTGTTATGGTTGAATAAATATGTAAATATGTAAAAGATGATGTACTTCTTGAACTGACTCTGGAAACTCCACTGGAAAGCTATCCGCAGTCACGTGTACCGTAGGCTCGTAAGAGATGAGACATGAGGTTGGCGCCCTAGGCATTTACGAAAAAGAAAAGAGAGCATCGCGCTTACGGGCCCACGTGCGCGCCTTTACAACATGTTGTAATCATCCACATCACGATTATCTACGAAATCATTTACTAAAGCGGATTGAAAAAGAGACAAGTTAGTGTTAGCAGTGTTGTAAATCCGGATAATTTAAACTACTTATTTAACCTCATATCTTCAAAAGATAATTTCATTATTATTAGAAACTGATCACTACCCAAAATATTAATGTTCCAAGAAGTAATGCTAGCGACAAGGTCAGATGAACATAAAGAGAGTTGGTCTCTCTTAATGAGAATTTGGACTAGTCATACGAGTTTGTTCACCTGAATACAGGTACGTATTAACAGGTTAGCAATTTCTCTACCATTGTTGTTAATGACATCATTTAGTATTGAAATCTCCACAAATAATAAAGATCCACCCTTTATTATTTGTGGAGATTATTATTTCAAGAGATTAATAAGCTCTTGCCACTGATTCAAAGATACTGTAATATCAGGAGAGATATAAGTAGAAATATCGTTACACCGCCAGAAATGACGGCTATATATCTGAAAAAGTTGAACATTCTTACGTAGATACGGGGATATTTAATCTAAATTAAGCTAGCCGATAAACAAGTGTTTCTGAGCGCTATCCTACCGAAAATAAAAGTGATAAAGGTATGAGTGAGTGATAACCGGTAGTCGTGATGGCCCAGTATCAGCCACAAGCAACGTCGACGGAAGCGGCATTAATACAACAAAATATTTCAAGAAAACCATGCAAGATCTCAAAATGAGCAGCATTTATATAATGCATGGAAACAAGCCGAGAACCAGATAAATAGTTTCCACGAGAAAATGAATCTATTGCAGCTCCGAATGGAACAGCTACAAATAAATTTCATTTAAAAAAGTAATAAAATCGAAACTAAACCAGTCGAATATCAAACCGATGAAGAGGAACTCGCAGTATACGGCAGAAAAATCGTAAAAAAGGGAAATGAATACTACATTACGCCGCCACAACCCGAGCGCAATATCACAAAAACAGCAGAAACAACAGAAAAAGCTAAAAATATGTCTCCGTGTGGACGGTATTGAACAGTTCAATGACAATGCACTGGTAAAAGATGCAATCCAACATTTTCAAATGAAGGTGATTAACGATAAAATTAGTAAAATCAATGTGGGAAATCCTCAATGAGTGAAGATATAAATGGCATTCATACGAAGACAAGCAGAATAGACCAATCAAAGTAATGGCCTACAAACTACACCACTCCTGCCATCCAGGAGACATAGTTGAGGATTTAATAAGACAAGGCCTTAAGATTATTGCAGCGACTCCAAAATTAAAGTGCAAAATTAAACAACCATTGAATATATTCATGCTTGCATTTCAGCATGACGAAAGCACTGAGAAAATTTATGGAATCAAAAAAATAATGGAGTACCCTTTAGAAAATCCAAGTTAGTACCACAATGCAAACGGTGTCAAATCATATAGTCACACGCAAAGATATTGTGCAAAGAGCCACGATGTGTTAAGTGCACTGGTAAACACTTAACTGCAGAGTGTAGGAAACCGAAAGACGATAACCAAAATGCGTCCACTGCGGCGAAGGTCATCCTGCTAACTACAGGGGATATGTAGTAGCCAAACAAATGCAGAAAGAAATCCTGCCCAAACGTGGTATCTGGCAAAAAAGAAGAGAAAGAAGACAATAAACTAGAGTCATCCATTAATAACACTCTTCAGCAAATTTTGGACAAGTTCAATAAAATGGCACTACACACACTAGACCTAAGAGAAAAAATAAAGTGTAATAACCTAATAATAATGGAATGGAATGCCAATAGATTGCTGCAGCACCAACAAGTCCTAGATATAGAAAACATCAAATTTAAGGGATAGTGTATCACACCATCCATCCCCAAAATACAGCCAGATGACCAACCTCATCTGGCTGCATTTTATGCAGTGATAATAAGAAAAGCGATTATGCATAATCAAAAGAGGGGATACAGGACTGAAGGAATTTCAGGCAACTTCGGTATTTATCAAACTCAAAACTTATGATGTCATGGTTACATCAGTATACTGTCCGCCAAGACATTCCATACAGGTCGAGTAATATATGGACTTTCTTAATAGCCGAGGTCATAGATTCATCACTAGAGGCGACTTCAATGCTAAGCACACCCTGTGGGGATCTAGGCTGACAACAACCAAAGGCAAAAAACTTCTGGAAGCAATGAGACAGTTAAAATGTGAGGCGCACTCAACTGGCAAGCCAACTTATTGGCCCACAGACAGAAACAAAATACCTGACATAATAGACTTCTTTGTAGTGCGAAATATTTCACCAAACTATACCTGAGTTGATGAGGTATGGGACATGAACTCAGATCACTCTCTTATCCTTCTCATTCTTAGCGATACTATTATCCAAAAGAAAAATGCTCCTAGATTAACAAACTGATAGGCAAATGGCACCTGACCAGAGCTCCAGCAGACAAAACAATACTACAATGTTCCGTTATATCTGTATCCACATCTCTAACAATGTCTTTGCATGTTACCATATGAGAATGAACAAAATTATTAAATGTGTACTGTTTATTAATATAATATAATATAATAATAATATCATTTATTGCCAACACAGTCATATAAACACCAAAGACATAAGCAACGTCAAAACAAATGGTGAAATGACCTAAGTAATTTCAAATAAAACTACATATTGCCGTGATATTTATTAAACTAATTCAAAATTGATTAATTAAATGATCTGAAAATCTTAATTTTGAATTCATCTAAAATATTTAACTATCACTGCACATTTTTCTTTTAACAATTTTGGAATAAGACTTACACGAGGCTTTCGAAATAAAAATAAAGACAATTGTATTTATAAATATATTTCAAATAAAATAAATATATTTACAAACAAAATAAATTCCTAACAATGTCTTACAAACTAACCTACAAACTAATTACCTATAGACCCAACGCCTTAGCTCATAAATATTACAATCAAATATTTACAAACAAAATAAATTCCTAACAATGTCTTACAAACTCTTCATTCATACTGACCGATTTCCTCAAGCGAATCGCACCGAACAAACCGACCACAAAATCGCAACTATATAACGTGAGTTCCTATATTAATTATTGTATTAACAATTGCATGCATTAATTGTGGCTATGATTAATGATAATAGACATGCGATTTCTGAAACTTGATTCATGCAATTCAAATATGACCTTGACGCGCCAGCTCTCGTGGTTTGCCTTTATAGATTCCATTAACGATATAGATTTGTAAATTCAAAGATTGAAGTAAATTTTATTGTTGATGATTTCTGTTTCTACAGTGATAACTTTTTACCAGAATATACCAGATAATTTCAAAACTTGTGGTTGTTGTACGAAGGACCAGGAAATAAAATTCCGACACGCTGGTTCAAGTGTTTATTTAATACTTGCTGTCCTCTTGAGAGGGTTGCTACCCCCGCACTCCTAAACGGAGTAGGGGGTAAATATTACCGATCTTGTAGGCGAGGTCATTGGCAGCGAACATGCCGCCCCCTTGAAGTCTATTAACTTCAAACATACAATTAACATAAAAAAGAGAACAAAACAAATAAAAAAATTAACTTAACTAAAAAAGGAACAATCGTAAGACTAAGTACACAAACAAGAAAAGAAAAAAAAAACAAAATAGTAGTGTCTAGACAGCTTCATCGGTATCACGCACACTTTTTTGATTGCCAGTTAGTAGGTATACTATGGGCGTTCTGGCTCAAAAACTCGTGTTATTTCTTATGGAGGTCCCAATTCACTTTTAAGTAGTAATAGATAGTTATTTTTTGGGTTTTTAACGCCCACGCCACGTGGCCATAGCCATTTTTGCCCCTACGCTCACGTGGTCATGCCCACTTTTTGGTTTTAGGGGATGATAATTTTTAGGCGATGATTTTAGGGGATGATGGTTTTAGGGGATGATGGTTTTAGGGGATGATGGTTTTAGGGGATGATAATTTGTATGGGATGATTTTAGAGAATGTTGGTTTTATGGGATTGATGATTTTATGAGTTAGGTTCGAGCGTGAACCTAAACAGGTTGAGTTAGGTTCGAGCGTGAACCTAAACAGGTTGAGTTGAGTTCGAACGGGAACGTAACAGGTTCGAACGTGAACCTGTTACGTTCGCGTTCGAACCTATTAGGTTCGCGTTCGAACCTGTTACGTTCCCGTTCGAACCCAACTCAACCTGTTTAGGTTCACGCTCGAACCTAACTCATTAAATCATCAATCGCATAAAATCAACATCCCCTAAAATCATCCCCTAAAACCATCATCCCCTAAAATTATCATCCTCTAAAACCAAAAAGTGGGCATGGCCACGTGAGCCTAGGGGTAAAAATGGGTATGGCTACGTGGGCGTTAAAAAACCCAAAAAAGAACCATTTATTACTACTTAAAAGTGAATTGGGACCTCCATAAGAAATAACCCGCGTTTTTGAGCCAGAACGCCCATAGTATATCTACTCCAGTTTATAAGTCCTACTTGCAGTTTTTACAGTAACTACCCGCACGAGTCCATCTTGACTAGGATGGGTAGCCAATACACGACCGAGTTTCCATTTCATCAGGGGAGGGGGGTTGTCTTCGATTAGCTCCTTTGGCTCTTGGGGCGGTACTGAAGTTGCACTAGATATTATCGGTGCCAGCGGTTCCAAAAATGTGGGGATAGCTGCTGCACTCGTTGCCAGCGTGATAACCTTGCCACCTTGATTGACGTTAGATCTGGTTCCATTGGTGCGGAGACCGGACTTCTAATTAAGAAGTGTCCCGGCGTTAGAACCTTTATGTCATTAGGATCGGGAGAAAAGGATGTGAGGGGTCTCCAATTCATATATGCTTCTACTGACACCAGTAAGGTGAGAAATTTTTCATAAGTTAAGGCCGCGTCACCCACCACTTTGTGCAAATGGAATTTAACGCTTTTTACTGCTCTTTTCCATAAGCCCCCAAAACTGGGCGACCTGGCCGGAATAAAATGAAACGTTACGTTGACATTTCTTGAATTGTAGTACTTTGAAATTTTTGTGACTGAAGGAATTCGCGTTCAGCTCCTACGAAATTTGAGCCGTTGTCGCAGTAAAGCTCGCTAATATTGCCTCTTGGAGAAAACTCTTTTAAAGGTAGCTAAAAAAATTTCTGATGTTAAATTGTCGACTAGCTCGAGATGCACAGCTTTGGTGGCGAAACAAATGAAGAACGCGTCATAAACTTTGATTTTTCGCGCGTTTCTGGCAATATGTTGTTTTATTAAAAAGGGGCCCATATAATCTACTCCTGATTTTTAAAAAGGGCGGAGCGGCTCTACTCTGAAGGCGGGTAAATCCCCCATTTTTTGATTTGATGCCTTTGGGTTCGCCCGATTGCATTAAATTTAAAACATGAGTGTATAATTTTTCTCCCTGAGACGGGCCAAAACTTTTGGCGGACCGCCGCTAGGGTGGCCACATGACCTGCATGCAATTCTTTAATATGAGTGTCTCTAATGATAGCATTCGTTACCTGATGTTTTGGCGTCTTGGTCTAAAAATGGGTGTAGGGTTAACAGCTTTTTGAGTAAGGTTTTGCGTGTTTGTGCTTAAGGGCATGAATTTCGTCTGAAAACGCTTGTACTTGAATATATTTAATTATCGTGTTTTCTGTGGCGGCAATCTCATTTATTGTTAAATATTCAGAATTTTTGCTATTTTTGTCTTTTGCGTTGTTGATGAATCGTTGACAGTACGCGATTACGCGGCGGAGTTTTGAAAAGTTAGACAATTTTGAAAAGACCGGCATTTCCGGTTCTGCCGTAACGGAATTTACTATCGCTGAGGTTTTTCTTTCAGGAGCACCTTTATCCGTAGCATTCAAGTTCGTCCAGCTGGCTGGCCAATTAGTTGATGGTTCATATACCTACCAGGGGCCATTAAACCATAACTGGCAGTCCTTTAACGCCTGTGGGGAGACGCCGCGAGAGACAATGTCCGCGGGATTTGTACCAGAGCTCACGTGATCCCATTCCTCGCGGGAGGAATAAGATTGTATTATAGCTACGTGATTAGCGATATACTGATTCCAGTTATTTGGAGATTCGGACAACCATTGTAAAACTATTGTGGAGTCTAAACGAGGCAAGGTCACCGTCTTTAACGGTGCTACCCATGATTTGGCGCATAATAAATTTACCGATATCTTCCCAGTTCGATCTATAATGCGTAAATAAATGCACGCCTAAGGCTTTAATAACCGAATCCGAGAAGGCATGCAATTCGGTTAACACTGGTTGTGGCAGATTTAAATTGCGTATTGCGTATTGATTTAAATGTTATAATTCCTTAGCGAAATTCAACTAAGAATTTTTTATAAATTGGGTAACCGGTTCATCGCAACCTAATTTTAATGTCCACACTTGCTGTATTAAGATTTTTGCTCTTACAATTACAGGGCTTATAGAATTGAGCGTTTGGTTATTGCCTGCATATCTGGCAAATGAACTTATCTTTTTTTTCTATCTTGAGCGTGCAACCAAATTAAAACTCGAGTTGTGTAATAAAAATACAAAAATGTGTTTCGTAATCTTCGTCGGGTAATAAATATATTTGACGTTTGTTATTATTCACTATGGAAACATTCTTTAAAAAAAAAAAAAACAGTTTACTATTAATTTGTTCCATCAATTAGTTCAAAGGGTTGAAATAATAAATTGAAACATTAATTAATGAATCAAATTTTGCAATTCCTAATCCCTATTGGGTCCCACGTTACGACTTCTATATACTCCAGCTATTGCTGTAAGATTAGGAAAAACGTGGAAAAAACCTAATTTTTTTAAAGAATGTTTCCATAGTGAATAATAACAAACGTCAAATATATTAAATTTATTACCCGACGAAGATTACGAAACACATTTTTATATTTTTAATATTTGTGTGTCACAAGGTGAGAGGGGAGGAAAGAGATACGATAGCGTAGCCAATGACAACGCTTAATTGGGTCGGAAGAGCCCGGGCCGGTAGCTGGGGAGGAGCGGTGGGGAAAGAAAACACAAGTAAGGAGAGGAAAAGAGACAAGGCGGAAGAGGAAGAGGAGGAAGAAGAATTAAGTGGACTGGCATTTGGGGGAGGTAAAAGGATGCAAAGAACGCCAAGCAAGGAGTTGATGAGGGAGGTGAAAGAGATGAGAAAGGAGAATGCCGAGCTGAGGGAAGAATTGCAGGGGGAGATAAAGCAGCTGAAGAAGGATAATGAGGGGATCAGAATGGAGGTGCAGGAGCTGAAAGAGTGGAGGAAAAGTTTCGGAGGAGTGAAAGTGGGAGAGGAGCAGAGGCAAGCAGCGGACGTACGATGGGAGCGGATGGAAGAAAGATTGGAACAAAGAGAAAGAAGGGAAAGGAAGAGGAACGCCATCATTAAGGGATTGGAGGTGGAGAAAGGAAAGGAGAAGATGGGGGTAAAAAGATTTATCGGTAAAGAATTGGGGGTGGAGTTGGAGGTGGGAGAGGTGATAAAGTTAAGAGGGACGAGTAAGTTGGGAAAAAAAGAGAGGGCGCGCCAATACTGCTGAAATTTAAGAGTTGGGAGGATAAAGAAAGAATAATGAAGGAAAAGAGTAGGTTAAGAGGGGGACAGGTCTACATTGACCACGACTTGACAGGGAAGGAAAGAGAAATTCAAGGGGTGATAAGAGAGGAGGCTGAGAGAGGAGGAAGGAAGGAAAGAGAATCACGATAGGATACAAGAAATTGAAGGTGAATGAGGAATGGTGGAGGTGGAACGAGAAGGAGGGAAAGCTGGAATAGACAAAAACGGGGGGTACGCAAACGAGAAGGATAAGCTACAAGGGTGGAGAGGACAGGCAGGGAAGGTTATCCAAGGACGGGACGGTGAACGCAGAAGACAGAAAACTATTGCAATGGGTTGAGGAGGGAGAGTGGTTGGTGGCGATTGGGGAGGTAGCAGACGGTGAAAGGGGGGAGTTTACCTTCGTGGGACCGCGGGAAGTGAATCAGGAGGAAGACAAGGAAAGTGGAAGGAGATGGTGGAGGATCGTGAATGGGACAGGAGAAGGTTTGTAAAGGCTGAAGAACTGGAAAGACAATATGGAGAGGGTAGGAAGCACATAAGGAGATGAGATTATGAAATGATTGAAATAATGTGAATATGCCAAATAAAGGTTTTTTTTATGTATGACAATGTGTGTATTTTATTACGTCATGTTTTTATATTTTATTGTATTATGTACGACAATGTCAATGTTCCTATGGAATTCATGACAATAAACTTTATTATTATTATTATTTAATAATATATATGGTTTGCTGGTGATTAAATCACAATTGAAGTCGCTATAGTTTTGGGCCTGTTTTGTAGAACAGACTCATTATCACTGTCTTGTTCATTTAATATTCTTTCAACGTCCACATCTATGAATTTTCGCCCGACTCATTTTGATGAAACATCTATTTATTCTAACTTAGCTAAAGTTAATTTGTTCGTATTTAGTTCTAAAACTATTGCTTCTTTCGAACTGACAAGTTACAACTTGTATTTAATGTTTAAGTATTAAGCCGCAATCGGGCGGTTCGCGATTCTAAGTTGTATTTCGAGGTGTTTAACCCTTCGTTTCATGATTTTTTAAATTTGGTCGAAAAAAATATTTTTAGAGTAATGATGAAACCCAGGTTATAGGAAAAATAATTAAATAAATGTAAATCCATTGTCTCTTTGTCTATTTTTGAAAAAGATGTTGTTGCAAATATGCAACATCATGAAATACAGATAATATTACAAATAGTATTAACAATTATGAGTGAAATAGTTTGAAAATTTCTCTTTTGCCAAACATAAATGAACTGCACACTTTTCACATTTGAAGTGTGTATAGCCTTTACATTGAGGCAACTTGCACCTCTGAAAATTTTTTCGGTCTATTTGGATTTTTTTACGTACTATATAAGTTGCTTTCCTCTGAAATATGTTTTACTAACTCATCAGTAAAAAAATATTTGAAATAATTGTATGGCGTCTCCAAGTCCAACACAGACTTCCCAAGACTAGACTGACTTCTAAATGTAAGAGCATCTTCATCAATAATTAGATGTCGTTTTTTCCAAATGATTCTATTGTTAGGTATCTCTGTTGGACCTTTTTGTCGAGTAGCGCCTCCCAATCCTTGATTATTTTGTGCTGAATGACTACAGGAAGGTCTATTTTCATCAAAAATGTTGATTCTAGCAGTTAGATCAATATTATCATTTTCAAGTTCCTCATCACTTTGTCCATTTCGTTCAGGGGAGTGGTTCATTTCAGAATCACCAATGCTTTCGGAGTCAGAAAGTTCAAATTCATCTTCACTGTGAGTGAAATTTTCAATAATTTCCAGTAGCTCTTCATCAGTAAGAGGCCGTTTAGTTTGCCATTCTGAAAATTGTAATGTGTTTATACCATGGACATTATACCGATGATGTTGCAAATGTACAACACATTATTTTATTTCATGCATTTATAAGTAATATTGGTAAGACAGCAAACTATTGTATCCAGAGATTAGATACATACCTTTACTAGCCATTTGTAACAATATATTGCTTCTCCACGATATAAGAACAATTATACACTATTTTCCTTGATATACGGTATGCTAACGACAACAAATGAGAGAAGAGTGCACACTGGCGGATTTACATACCGGGGGGCCTTAGGGCATTAAAGACTCGGGGCCCTATGGCCTATGCAACTTTTTTCTCTTTTTATTATTAAAAAACCATAAATCATATTCTCGGCTAGAAGTGGAAAAATCTAAACTATCTATATTTTGAGACTTAAAGTTCTTTACAATATACTTAATATTTATTTCATT
The DNA here is from genome assembly GCA_018397195.1 of Lethrus apterus. NCBI lineage: Eukaryota > Metazoa > Arthropoda > Insecta > Coleoptera > Geotrupidae > Lethrus > Lethrus apterus. The sequence continues at coordinate 2,499 of JAFFZR010022589.1, read as the reverse complement.
AAGTTGCCACATTTAGGATCTTCCTCAAAGTTAAAATCGGAATTTTCAAAACATGTTGTAGAACTGTTATTATCGAGATCAGGAATATTCGTATTTTCGTTCTCTGAAGACAGAGTTGTTAATATTTGTGACTGAGATAAGTGACTGTGAGATACATTTATTTCGCTATCTTGATTAGCTTTTGATGTGGACGGGGAAACTATATCTTGTTCTTGAATATCTTCAATATTAATATTAGTTTTACTGCCGACACTACTTTTTGTAAAGAAATTGGTCAATTAGGGAACTTTAGCTAGAAGTTCTTCCTTCTAAAATTCTTTTTCTTTTGCCTGTTTTCTTTTATTAGCGCCACTCTCATAAGTTCGCTTAGACATAACTAAAAATAAATTTGCATTGCTTATAGGAATTGTTAAATTATAATAATTGGCTATCAGTTTTTAATCACGGTCGATGATAAATATTAATTTCAACTTTCAAGGAAAAAATTCGATTCTTCTTCAAATACAGGAAAAGCTTTGTTTCTTAAACTAGCACTTTTACTTTGAAACTATGTCAATAAAATAAATGTAAACAAAATAAAACTTTCTCATTAATTCTCCTAATTAAATACATGTAGTATTTAATTAGGAGAATTACTTTCATAAGAAATTAAAAAATATAATCTTCACAGGTTCACAGGTTGCTTGTGTTCGCTGAACTAAACTAGTGTCTAGCTTCTAGCTAGTAGCTTTATTTCTCTATTTTGAAAATCATCTTACAACATTTTTGAATTATTTCATGTATGTAAATTATATATTTTTTAATAAATAATTGTCAACGTTTTTTTGCGTACGCTGTGGGGCCCCCAGGTTCCGGGCAATTGCCCATTTTGCCTTATTTTAAATCCGGCACTGAGAGTGCATGACTTTCATTCAAAAGTTGTGTCTATCGGCAAATTGTTGAACTACATACATGAAAAACCTGTTGTATATCTGCTACAACATGAAACAGGGAATTGTGTATCAATTCCATTGAAATATAACAGAAAAAAGAAATATGTTGCAAATATGCAACTCAATGAAACGAAGGGTTAAAAATTGCGTCTCTCGTACATAAGTCAATGGCAGGTTTGCTCATTTTTGCGATTCCCGTCACCAAAGGGCTAAATATTTTTATTTTGTAGAAATTAGTATTAGTATTGTTCTAAGTTTTTATAAGTCAAGTCTTTTACATTAGTCAAATAATATCCATGGATTTTTTCCTTTTAGTAGCAATTAGTAGTAATCAGTACATTTATATTTAGATTCACAGACTGGGCTTTGTAACTTGAAGGAAAATATTCTGTAATACATGCAAGGAGCGTGAAAATATTTTCGAAATTAGCACATAGAACGAAAAACTAGACTAAATTGCCTCAAAATAGCCAGCAAAATGAAATTAGTTGCAGTTTCTTGGTGTATTCGTTTAAACAAGGTCAATGAAATATATTTCGTGAACATAAAAGAGTCAACCATGCTGAAATTTATAATAATTTAAACTCTATATAAAATATTTCCTCTTCTGTACATATAGGCATTATCATTATTAAAATAAATGAACATTAACAAAAATTATAAATAATATAATAATAATAATTTATTGATAAACCAATGTCTGATAAGCCAGTTACAGGAAATCATATTTACAAAATATTACAATAAATAATAATATTAAAATAATAAATCAGTTAGCTTATTAAGACAGTGCTGAACAATCACTTAAGTCATTTACCCAGTTAAATATTTTAATATCATCAGCATACGAAAGTTTGTTACAGTTAGTTACGTCGCATACATCATCAATAAATAATAATCGCCCAGAGTTTGAGCCTTGAGGCACGCCATTGTTGACATGTTTTGTTATAAAAATATCTATTTACATACAGGTAACTATTAATTAAAATCTTTATATTGCGCTTTTATGATATCTTGCATATTCTTTCTTGTAAACTTAATGTTTGTTTTTATATTGACTTGTGATAAATAATGTGTACTGTGATTACTGCATTATGGCTTTGCAATTGTTTATTTTTTATTTATTAATTTAATTTAACTTAACTAAATGCATCAATTTAAAGATCTAAAGATTTCCCACGAGTTTATTCATTTTCTATTTATAAACTGCTTGAATGTAAGGTGGTACGTTTGAAATCTAATTTTGTGTATAAGGTGTCTTGTTGCCTTCTTAAGGCGCCATTGCTTTGGAATGCCAACATCACTGACTGCATATAGAGTGAGATCTTGGAATCACAAACATACAGACTGATTCAATTTCGAAGCACACTATAGGGATCTAGCTTGCTATACAGGGTGGACCATCGTATAGCATATTCAAAATAAAACCCTTTTATAGTTGTCAAAAAAATCTGAAAATTAGAAGGCATAATCTTAAATATCCAATCTACAAAATGGCCGAATAATTTTTTCTAAAATATAATCAATGTGAAATTTGACTTTGATAGCGTTTTATTATCAAAGTAAT
>JAFFZR010022588.1:0-13544 GCA_018397195.1 Lethrus apterus | reverse complement strand
TATTTACAATAAGAAAGTTAGCTATAAATTCTCAAAAACTATAAAAGCTATTTAGATTAGAGTAACATATTCGGAAAATCTAACTACCCATACAAATTGCGGTTCTTAACAAAATTTTGTTTGTAATGTTTTTGAATGCGAATATTTTTTTTTTTTTTGCTATTTTTCTAACCCCTTAAGACCGAGAAGTGAAAATCTTTTGTGCGATAAAAACTTGTTTTGGAGCAAAAACTGTTGTTTACAATGTGTTTACAATGAAATGATTACTAACCTACCTCAATGCATAGTAAGTTTTTCTTGTTAACTAATAGTTTTTATTTTTCATTCGCCTATTTTAAACGAGTAATTTTTGCGTACTACGTTATACAATGGATGTGTAAATACATAGGCGGGTATGCATTTTATGGTTCAAACTATTTTTAATTAAAAAAAAAATGATAAAAGTAATACTTGTTTTAACGAGTTCTACGTTGACATCCATAACACCTGTATATCAATATGTTCGTAACTTAACGCGTTTCATTCGTTTAAATATACAAATAACACTTTGCTAAAATTTCTTAATTAATTTTTCTCCCGCACTTTCATTTTTGGCATCGCTAAATTCAAATGATCGTTTCTTGGATGTTAATTGACCCCTCCTATAAAAAAAAATTTACACGCCACCTTTGGCAAAGCGAGTGGCGGACCGTATGTTCGAGGAACCTTACCGACTCGACAAATACAAAAAAGAAAATATAGTTTTTTGATCCGTTGGAAATGTAAATGCATTCCTTTGATCTTTAATTTGTTTACACTTTTTGAAAAGTACGTATGTTTTGCGCTTCGAAACATTTGTAAAAAATTATATGTATTTTTAATTCCTGACTGTAATATGTACAAATTTCTTCTAAATTAACCTTTAACATTCTGATAAGAGTGATAAGCATTTTCATTTAATTTTTTTTTATTTTAATTTAAAAAATTTAATTGTTAAATTATCTTTTGTAAGAAAAAATTCTTTACTCTAGATTTGTTCATTGTTGATTGCAGGTCGTGATGAAGCTGCAATAAATGAGCGAAACGTTGACTAGCATGAATTGATTTTTAATTCCCCTTACATCTTTGGTCGTATTGAATAATTCATTATAAACGTATTGTACATCATTTCATTTATTAACTCTTTTTAAAAGATTTACATGAAATTGTTACACAAAGTTATAGTTCTTGTCGCATAGCTCTAGCTTGTTTCCTTATACGCCTTTCGTATTCTAGATCATTTTTACAATAAACACTGTAGGCTTCATCATCCTGTGCTGGATCATTAACATTCGGGTTATGAAGTAGGTCTTGAATTGCCCAAAGAATATATTTGACAGTTATCACCGGTCTCCAATCTTTGTTTTCATCAAGCAGTGACGAGTAAACCATTCCTGATGGATGTACATTAGGGTGAAAAATTGGTGGTTCAAACACACATTTAGGCGGACTGTTAGGATAATCTTCGGTAAATATCATTCGCAATTTATATTGCCCTCCTTCCCACAAGGTTCCTTTTCTTCCCGGTACTTCACATTCCCAATTCATGAGATTTAATGTTCCATCCGGATTTTTTGAAGGTCGAGCAACAAAACCATAAGGGTGGTTTTTCCTCCATGCTTTTCTCTCTTCCGACAATCGAGCAGCACAAATTCCAGACATCTTGCGTCCTACTATTCAGCCGTCGACTAATTAGTAAAGTCTCAAACTTCTACTTTGGTTGTTTATATAGTTAACGTTTACCGGGATTTATAATTCGGTATCACACTTATTACACGCCACAACTTTTAGTACAGTTTCACTATTTAAGCGTTTATTTGGATATTTCCTTCGCCGTGATGAAAAATGGCAACAACTTTTAGTACAGTTTCACTGCATAAACTCTTTGTTTGAATATTTCCTTCGTCGAGATGAAAATTTGTGAACCCACTTGGTGCACGTCACACAATTTACTAAAGCTCACTGCTAAAACCGTTTATATGGATGTTTTCTGCACCAAGAAAAACAATTCTTAAGCGACTTTTTACACACCACAACTTTGTAGTAAAGTTCGCGGTTATTGGATGGTAATGAAGTAAGTTGTGCTATCAAGACTGTCAGTCAACTGGCGCCAAATTTGAAATTTGTAACTGCACTAAATTCAAATTACAAAAATTGATCTCGTGATGTAACATGTCGAGCAAACATAAACTTTATGAAAAAACACCTGGAATTTAAGATTGTTCCTCGATTTATTAGTACGAAAACCATTTTAGTTGTCTTGTAATATTATGACGCACCAAACATTTTTGGAGACGCTCGATGTAACAATATTCAAAGGTCTTTGAAAACGCAGACGAGACTGAAATAGGTCTATAATTGTTCAAATTCAAATGTGAGACTAATGAGATTATTTTAAGCATAGTGAAATATTACATTATTCATTTATTAAAAAAGTGTGTACTGCAACTGTTTGACCATTATGACTATTTCACCCGTGGCGTCTTAGGTTAAACGTAAGACGATTGACTTTTTGACATAACAGTTGATAGCGTTTTTCATGAAATCATCACGTGGTTTGTCACTATCCGTTTAGAATAATCTCGAAAGATCCCTGTATATTAAAACAAAGTTATTTGTACGGCAATAAATTGATACATTTTTGATAGATGTCGCCGATATCGCCCTACATCTTAACAGTTCTATGAATGGAATTCTCATTTTGACCGTCTTAAAACTGACCCTTATGGTTCATATAAATAGGTGTCAAATTAAATAGGACAATATTAAATCTGCTGTTATGTATTTATTATAAACATATAAAGTACAAGATTGTTATATGAGCATTATTCAACTTCAACTTCAACTTTATATTTCATCATATGTCTCCGTTTAAAATTTTGTCAGTAATTGTTATAAACAAATTCATAAAGCCATTGCATATTACATGCATATGAATTGGCATTACTGCATAGCCTCTCTCCGAGGTGTCGTTTTATGTATATGGTTTAATGGTTATCTGTCATGTGTTTCGTTGTTGAGATAGTTGTGTGTTGTTGGTGTTTCATTTTAGTTATTTGAACTTTCTCTAAACAAGATGCAAAGGAAGACACGGAAAGCACGAAGACAGAAAACAAAACATAGAAATCTGGTACCCCGAGAGAAGCTATGAAGTTACATGTATGCCAACTTAAAGATAAAAAAAGCGCATCGCTTTGTAGAATTCAATTAAAACAATTATTACAACATTTTAAAGCGATATATATGCACTGATATAAACTTAAAAGTTGTATAATACTCATATAACGGCCTTGTATTTTAAATGTTTATAATAAGTACATATCAGCAGATTCAAAATTGTTCTATTTAATTTGACACCTATTTATATCAACCGTAAGGGTCAGTTTTAAGACGGTCAAAATGTGAACGACTCCTGTTTAAATTTCCTGCTCGTTTTTGACGTCATCACTAATGCGGTCCATTGAATCCAACGTACCTCAATTTCCCCAAACATTTATACAAATGTCTAGATTTATTTAAAGATTTAATCCTTGAAACCTTATCGGATGCGAAACGATATCGAATGAAATAACACAATAATTATTTACACTTCATGCAACAAAACCGCAATTCTAGAACAAAAACAGCTCATCATAATTATTGCGATGGTCATGCGAGACGTCCCACGGCGATGTTTACGAGGAAATTATTACAAAAACATTACGCCTTCGCTGTTATGTCAATGAATAAAAACCGCGAAATCCGAGTATACACTATTTACCTGTGCGGCGTCAAATTTTCATATCGAATTATCGAACATTATGTAATTCATTTATTTTTAGAATAGTAACCTAATACATTTTTACGTTGACGTGAGAAACGCCACAAATGTATTAAAATACACATAGAAATTGTCGACTGTGTAATAGACATGCACATTAATTCTCGTATACGAGGTTTACAAGCGCATTATTTTAAAATGTATTTAAAAGTGCTGAGTGGATCCCATTGATATCAAAATTAAATCCAATTGACATTCGAAAAATACCGCCGTTAACAGTCGAAACTTGCTGTACATAGAAAATCGCTAAATTGACACAACTTGTTAAATATTCGTTAATTTCAAAAATCTTTATCTGTGAATGCCAACGAAGAATCAATTATATCACAACTAATTAAAACCAACTAACCAGATTTAATATTTTGGTAACTGTAAAGAATTTTAATCACCGTTGACGTTGGAATCTTACTATACAAGACGATAATTACCTACGTTACCTACATTATCGGCATGTCAAAGTAAATACGATGAATTTCCCAACTTCAATATGAAAATTCAAGAAAAAATTAAAATAAATAATATAAAATACTTAATCTAGTCCAATACAATCAATCAGTCGAAGTATTTAAATTAAAACATTCAAAACATAAATTCCTACCAATTTTAGATTCGCAATTCCTACATTATCGACACGTCAAATTTGGTTATAATCCCGTCGTTTCGAATGCGTTTGTTAAAATGTCGAAAAAAATGCATCCCCGCAATATATACATAAAACCGCCAGATTTCAGCGATTTAGCGAAGAACTTTCCGGAATTCAGGAAACACGTCCGAGTCGTAAGTTACGTTGATTTTCCACAGGCGTCTTGCAAATACGTCGTTCGTAGGACTTGAGAGGGAAGGTGACGCTCGATTTTAAAGATGCGGACGCGGTTCGGGCTTACACGAGGACGTTGCTACAGAAAGATTTTAATTTGGACGTGAACATACCGCCGAATTCGTTAGTACCTACTGTACCTTTACGACTTAATTACATATTGTGGATCGAAGATTTGCTTTCGCTGACTGGAAAGATCGAAAACGCCTTCGGTGTAGATATCGGCACAGGGGCTTCTTGTGTGTATCCGTTGATTGGGGCCAGAAAAAATCAATGGTGTATGCTTGGGACAGACATTGATGTAAATAATATAAAATGTGCCTTAGAAAATGTCAGTGCCAACGGATTGGATCATTTAATTACAGGTTGTAATTCATTATTTTCACATTTCAAAACCTAATATTTGTCCCATTAGTTCATTTAGTTAAAGGTGATACGATTTTAAAAGAAATACTGGATGAAAATCCTCAACAATATGACTTCTGCATGTGTAACCCGCCATTTTTTGGTACCATACACGAACTGAGTTCATCATTCAAAGCACGTAAGTTTGATCGACCCAAACCAAGAAATGCATTTGTAGCAACCCCAACGGAAGTTGTAACCAAAGGCGGTGAAGTTGAATTTATCACACAGCTTATAAACGAAAGTGTAAAATACAAAAACCAGGTCAAGTACGTTATCAAACTTATTAATATCATGTTTTGGAATTTTTATACATTTTAGAATATTCACCACAATGGTTGGTGTAAAAGCCAATTTGAAACCGATAATGCAAATAATTGAACAGTCAGGTGTTGCCAGTCACAAACGTACAGAATTCTTCCAAGGACACACGACCCGATGGGGCTTGGCGTGGACATTTGAAGACATCAATCTGGACAAATTACCCGAATATGAACTGAAAAAACCATCGAAATCCTTCAATTACACATTGAACTCATTCAACGGAACACTTTACACCATAGAAGAGAAATTAAACAACATTTTTGATGATTTACATGTAAGTTATGCAAACTTCAAATATTTGTTCTATGTTTTTGTTTCAGATTTCACACAGAATATTACGAAAAACCGAACATTCCATTATATATGATATTGTAGCGGTGTCTGATACCTGGAGTCATAATCGGAGGAAGAGGCGACAAATGAAAAGATTGTCTACACAAATACAAAAACCACTAGATGTGGATTTTGCAATGGATTGTGAATCCTATTTGAAAAGAGAACTTGAAGAATCTGACGATGAAATGAATGCAAAAAGATTTAAAATTGTCCACGAGGAAAACAAAACTGTATCGAAATATTTGGAAAGTACGGTCTATGTGCGTTGTGAAAATGATTGCTTGAGTATCGATATGGTTTGGGTTGACGGGTTATGTCATTACGATGCATTGCATCAAATTTTACAATTTGTTAAGAATCATTTGCAAGTTTAATATTTTAATAATAAATAACTTTTTTATATTTTTGTTTGTTTTTTCGATCAATTGCTAAATGTAGCGTTCGGGCAAGACAATGCGTTAGTATCTATTACTTTACAATAATTATAAAGTAATAAATGCCCCAAGGTATAAATTCAGTTATTGAACTACCTTGGTGTAAACATAGATGGCGTTAATGTAGAAAATAAATTATCTAACCTAAAAAAATTACCTTAACAAAACGTTTTAAATGAATAACGAATACGCATCGAGACTTTTGCCTCCGACGAAAGAAAATGCAAGACCGGCGTGTAAGAAATGTGGCTACGCAGGACACTTAACGTACCAGTGCAGAAATTTTATAAAAGTTGACCCGAACAAGGAAATTCTTTTGGACGTAAGCAGCACCAGCAGCGAATCAGAACAAGATTACCTGACACCGCTAACCGAGCTCAGAGAAAAGGAACTCAAAGATAAGTTGAAAAAAGCCAAACACAAACACAAGAAGAAAAAATCCAAGAAATCCAAAAAACGCAAATTGAGCGACTCGCAATCGGAGACCGACGACAGCGACGACGAAAAACGCGAAACGAAGAAATCCAAGAAAAAGCACAAGAAACGAAAATCAAAACTTAAAAGTTCTAGTGAATCGGATTCCTAATTAGGTTATGTTTTAATACCAACTTTATAATTTAAGTTGGTTGTCATGTAAATGACATCAGTTGTCATTTGTACATTAATCATTAACAGTTGTAAAAAATGGTTAATGAGGACCTTAAATTATGGCTGGCAAATGTAAGATCCACAAATAAAAAACCTAAAGTTTAAGTAGTTTTTTTTTTAGTACAAAAACCAGCAAGCAACATTTAATGATATAACAACAGTCCTATCACAATATCAAAATTTATCACCACAGAATGATACATATAGTAAGTTTATAACATTTCAATAATCTTCCTAATAGACTTATTCCAGTGTTTAATGATGGCACATTTAGACAACTTGTTAATTTATCTGGAACCATCCCAGTTCGATATCAAGGAAATGTTTATAACATACCCGTTTGCATTTGGCTAATGGACACTCATCCACAACACGCACCGATTTGTTACGTTAGACCTACTGCTGAAATGAGCATAAAGGTTTCCATGTATGTCGATCAAAACGGCAAAATATATTTACCATATCTTCACGACTGGGTTCCTGTAAGTTAATTAGTAGTTTAGACATACAAACAAATTCAATCATTTTTTTAGAGTTCATCTGAGCTGCTAGGACTCATACAAGTAATGATAGTGACTTTTGGGGAACAGCCGCCGGTATTTGCAAGAACCAAACTTGACACCCCATACACTCAATCACGTAAGTATTTAAATGAAGTTCGTCCAAATACTAATGCAGATGGTAGCTTATCCGCCATCGCCGTACCGACCATTCCCAGCGCCTGTTCAAAATTTCGGATATCCACCATACCCGCCAACCAGCAACACCTCATTCCAATCATATCCTCCATATCCAGTAACAAATCCATATCCAACGCCCTCATCTGTACCAAGTGGAACCGGCACCATTAAAGATGAACACATCAGAGAATCATTGATAACGGCCATTGAAGAGAAATTATTGCGGAGAATGAAGGAGCAATTCCAGCAAAACCAAGCAGAGTTGGACACGTTGAAACGTACACAAGAAGAACTCAAGCAGGGAAAAATTAAATTGGATGGTATTTTAGACAGATTGGAAAAGGAAAAGGTTGGATAAATTATTACATTATAGATTTTTTAAAATTTATATTTTAGAATGATCTTGATAAGAACATCACCGTGCTGAAAGACAAAGAACAGGAATTGGACAAAGCTATTGAACGTTTGAGTAATCAAGAAGAAATAGACGTTGATGATGCCGTTACCACAACGGCCCCTTTATACAAACAGTAAGTGGATATTTAATTTTATCAAATTTTCAAAATTGACTTTTTAGGTTATTAAACGCATTTGCCGAGGAAGCCGCTTTAGAAGATGCAATATATTATATGGGTGAGGCTTTACGATGTGGTGTCATCGATTTGGATGTATTTTTACGACAAGTGCGCACGTTGTCCCGCAAACAATTTATGTTACGTGCTTTGATGCAAAAATGCCGTCAAAAGGCTGGCTTATCTACTATTTAAAGATCTTTCTTCATTATTTAATCGTTTTAATATACTCTTATGAAACTATAAAATAAAACTGTCATGTTATTGTATGGCTATATTTTAAAAATTACAATAAACTTATTAAACAAATTATTGACACATTAAACATATATGCCAGCCGATAACAAAAGGAATAATATCCCAAAGCCAGAAAATATCGCAGCAACCAACGACAAAAGCAACTCTTTCTTTATGTCCCTGGATAATTTTGTGCTGGTCACTTCGTAGACGAAAAACCAAGCCGTGAAAAAAATTCCAATGCCCAATAAAACTAAGGTTAGGTGTGGAAACACCGCAGGATTCACCGGCGAAACGTAACGTACCATCGATTCAAAGTCTGCCTACAACAAATATGCAAATATATGTTATCAAACGCGTTCTGTTTTCTTACCATTGCTGTTTTGTAAGATTCAAATATAACGTGGCAACAACACACTCCGTCGATTTTTGACAAAACCGGTTAGTCCGTTTTCAACAAATTCCCTAAGTATTGGTATTGATAATTTAATTAAGTTTCAATTATTAAAGCACGGAATTATGTTGAAAACAATTCTTATAATTTTACAGAATGTAAAACCGTAAATGGCATTAAATCAAGGACTATATGAAATAGACCCGTATAAATTAGTAAAGCTCCGCGTCTTGTTAATCGTCGACTTCACCGGGGATACAAATTTATGCTTCTATAATAGGTTATTTCATGTAAAAATCCACACGATTTAAAAAAAGTGGATTAGAATAACCAATCATTTTTTGATCACATCTTGAAAAGACTAGAAATCTAGGTCCATAGTTGTTTAAAATTGACAAGTTTGTCAACAGTCGGTAAAACAGTTCCGTTCGTTTTTAAGGTTTGGTGTTCCTAAGAAAATATTTTTTGTACACAACCGCATAATCAAAGGTAAATATGAATTAATTTGAATTAAAATTTGTAATGTACGTATCCATACGGAATTTGACGTAAATTATACACATTTTTCATACTTATTTATTCAACGTAGATGTTTAATTCAAAAAGGGGTGGCATTTCATGTGGCAAGTGACATTTGACAGATGTCAAGCTAGTACATATGTATTAATATTTCGATAGTAAATACGCTTAATTTAGCCAATTTGCTACGAATTAAATTGCACACATGACGTGTCGTTTTAATTCGTCCGAATCGCTAGTTTAACCGCGTCTGACCCAATGCCCTATTTTAACGCCTGACCGTTTTCTAGATGTCTTAACTGGCGGTAAACGAGTCTACGATTACGATGCGGAACGTTTAGTGAACACACATCGTTTAGGTAACCATTCATGGGATGAACGAAGAAGATTTGATAAAGAGATCGGCTGAGGAGCGCGAGAAAATATTTAAACGTTATGAACTGGGACGTGCGGAGGGTGCGGAAATCGATCCGTGGGAAGACCCCGATTTCCAGCTATATCAAGTCACCGACAGGTACGGTTTCATGCACGACAAACCCCTCCCAACCAAGCTGGATCCTCACGAAGCTAAAAAACAACAAGTGGAACTCGAACGCATCAAAAAATGGCTAAAGATGTTGAAATCGTGGGATGAAAACAACGAAAGACTCAAAGTCGTCGAAAAAACCAAATCGAAGAAAATCAAAGAATTAAAACCTTCGGATAAAAACAAGTTGAAATCCAGCGAAAGAATCAATGAATGGGAGGCCGTGCATCGAGAAAAATTACACAGACGCATTTACAAAGGTATTCCGAATTCGTTACGAACGCAGGTGTGGTGCAAATTGTTAAATGTTGAAAAAATTCGTAGCGAAAATAAACGTGTTTACGCCGACATGTTGAAATTAGCAAGAAAATATTCAACAGACGCTCGACAAATAGATTCTGACGTTAATAGACAATTTAGGGAACATATGGCGTTTCGGGAACGTTACAGCACCAAACAGCAATCTTTATTTAACGTCTTAACTGCATATGCAATGTACAACTCGGAAGTTGGTTATTGTCAAGGGATGTCCGGGCTGGCGGGGGTGTTGTTGATGTACATGGACGAGGAAGAAGCATTTTGGGCTTTGCATGTGTTACTTACCGATTCTAAATATGCTATGCACGGCCTTTACAAAGAGGGTTTTCCCAAATTGAATAGATTTCTTGAACATCATGATCGAATACTGACGAAATTTATGCCGAAATTAAAGAAGCATTTGGATAAGCATGGTCTTGACGCAATTTTGTATTCACTTAAATGGTATTTCGTTTGTTTCGTCGAAAGGGTAAGAAAAAAAAAATTATTTAAGATCGCTACCCTTTGATTTAAATACAAATTAGTGCTCCCGTTTTCCTTCATAGTATCCATAAAATTATGTTTTGTAAGACTTAAAGACATGATTTGTTTTAGGTACCTTTCAGCCTTTGTTTGAGGATATGGGATATATACTTATTTGATGGAGAACGAGTTATAACTGCAATGGCTTATACGATATTAAAAATGCATAAAAGAAGTTTATCAAAACTGAACGATATGGATTCAATAACGCAATACATTCAGGTTTGTTCCATAACTGATCAATTATAAAATATGAATAAAATACAATTTTTGCAGGTGAAGTTGTACAAAGATTTCATGTATGATGAAGATACTGTGATACAAACTTTGGAACGATCGATGGACGAACTAAAAAAAGCCAAGTTGGATCTGCCACCACCTGGTGGTAAAGATGAAATTCCCACGCGACCCTTTGGGATGTTTATCGAACCGAGTTTCGAACAAATAGTAGGTCGCCGAACCGAACAGTTTACAGATAAGGAAAAAGAAACAAACGATATCGTGCTGTCGAGGAGCGAGGCGACGAGGGAATCGGTCGAGAACGACAACAGGGAATCGCAGGTGTCTGCGAGTGATTCGGTCGGAAATGCAGGTACGGACGTGGATAGCGTCTCGATGTCTAGTAGATACACAATAGATAGCGAGACGAGCGTTTGCGAAAGCACCAACAGTAGTATAATCGAATGTACTAGATTGTGATCGAGTCATATTCCTTCTCCTACATTTTATGCATGTCTTGTGGGAATTTACTGTATAGAACCCGGTGTTATGTACATCGAAACCAATTGTAATTTTAAAACCTGCATTGTGTGTTAAGAAAGCATATGTTTGTGTGGTAGTTGGCATGTCTTCTTCATGTTTTATTTTCTGTAAGATATTCTGTAATTTATTTTAATGCAGGTAACGTTAATGTAATCTCAGTTGGATATCTCCGGCACTTACAAAAATAGAAAAGACCAAAACAACACATTAAATTGAATGATAAACGAGGTTAAGTTTAAATTGTACAAATTACTTTTGTATACATTTTTCCATGTATTTACAATTAATGAGTGAGCAAGTGGTGTATATGTGCTATTGTGATAATAACGTATGTGGGTTTTCGTTTCTTAATTTATCGCTATTTCTCAGAATTAATTAATTTAATTGAAACGCAAACTCCATACGTTTCGAACGTGGCATGTCTTGTCGTCGTCAAAGCTCATTGTATGTGTGTACGTTCGAAACGTTCATTGTACGCATGTACCTGCACGCTAATGTGATTTACTTTTAGGTTACGTTGTACGTACTGTAAGATAATATATATTTTATTTACTTTGTATTCACACTCATCTAATATAATTTTTTTTATAAACAATCCGTTGGTTTTGGTTACTCACCTTCCATCCTTGCTTTAATCACACGTACACCCCATTCCCCCCATACCCACCATTGTATATATTCATTTGCACCGTACTAATAAAACCAAGAAAAGGATGTGCTTTTAACATTGGAAATTTGATATGCACCGGCTTTGTTGTAAGTTATTTGATAATGCTTTTTCATAGAAATTTAAACTTGTCCATGTTTCCTGTATATACATAGCTGATATATTTTTGAATTTCACATATTACAAGTGATCGGTGTGGAGACTCTTCCATATTTCTTTATATGGAAAATATTACTCACAAGAAAATAATTATATAATAGATTCATTTAATTAAGTAAAAATAGTTGATAAGAGTATCTGTCAAATAGCTAATTGACTCGGTCACCTCAATAATAAAATTTTGACACATCTTTAAACTTGTCACATTTTACAAATCTACAAATCTAGATCTGTCATCATTTTATCATTAAATTATCCAATAAAAAGTCGAAATGCTTTAGTCGTCGATGTAAAAGTAGCTTTATCGTTCTAGTCTTGCCCGTAATCAGCATATGAATCGGATCCAGGAATGCATAATTGGTAGGTGTGAATGAAGGCATGTGACTTTACGAATTTTACGTTTAGATCCCGCACTGACCCTTCCCGATCCCACTCGGCGACGTCATCCATCGAAAAATCGTCGCGACGCTCCCATCGACGAACAGACGGACTCTGAAGACGAATTTTTGCGATTTATTTTGCGGAAAAGACTCGATAAATACGGCGTTATTGGACACGCGAGGCCCAAAGCGAAACCTCAAGTCTGTTTCTTGTCGAACGTTACTTTTATACGTAGATAATTTAACGACGGATCGAATTGTAAATAGCGCTAATCGTGATAATATATTGTTTTGATTGTGTTAGAGTTTTAATGTTAAGATGTTAAGATCATTAGCGTTTTCACACATTTATTTAGTGATGACGTCACTGGTTATTAAACGTAAATCAAGTTATCAGTTGTGTCAAATTGTAAAACAAATAATTATCGAGTTGTATTTTCAATTTAAATATGTATACAGGGAGGTGCATAAAAAACGGACAGAGCTGTAGTATCGTTATTAGTCATCCGATTTTTAAAATTCAAAAACCCCATTGAATTGTTCAAAGCCCGCTATAAACTGGCAGTAAATAATGTTTTATTTTGAAGCGCCTCTGAGCAACGATTGTCAACTTTTTTTTTTAATGGCAACAAATCTTTTTTTTTTCTTTTTTTCGAATTCTACTTTTTTTTCTGAACACAGCGATATAATAAAATCATATTTTGCTTGAACCCTAGCGGTAAAAATCAACTAAAATGTGATCACGGTGAAATGCAAATAAGTAAGCCATGAAGCAAGGTACCCTCGCCGTTACAGATGAACAATGGGAATATCTGAAAGATATTGTGTAACATCACCTGAAAATGTAGAAAACTTGAGGCGTCGAATCGTCCAGGCGTGCCGTGAAATTCCTCGAATATTTTTAAATAATGCAACTTCGAGAATATCTAAGAGATGCGAGCTATGTATTGAACAAAATGGCGATCAATTTGAACAACTATTATAGAATTAATAAATTGATTTATTA
>JAFFZR010022587.1:0-13644 GCA_018397195.1 Lethrus apterus | reverse complement strand
TGTATAAGACATTATGGTGGCGCAACACATTATTAATTTTTTTGAAGAAGTTATCAGTTTAATTTTTATCAAATTTTGATAATTTATTAGTCGAACTCGAACATACTTGTATAGTAAAAATTGTTCAAATAAAATAATTATTACAGGGTGTTCTTTTTTCTATGTCACTTAGTATATGTTCCTTAGTTAGCCATAAGGCAATAAACATTTTTAGGGTTAAATAGAATATGCTTAGAATATTCATTAGACCAATCATCCCGTTGAAAACAATGGCAACACTTCGAACTACTACTGTAAATTCTGTAAATAAATCATGTAATAGCAGCCTTTGATTCACTCTTGTGAAAGGGGCTCATTTCCAGACACGAGTTTATTGACAAAAATTGCTTGTTTTAGTGTCTTTTATAACCACCTAAAGTTTGTCGGTCTAATTTTGGGACACCTGTACATGTATATTATATGGGAAATTACATTTCATCGTAAGTTCTTCATAGTAAGACGCTAAATTCATAAAAGCTTCTAAAATAGCGCCAGCGGGAGAATATCGAACATCATCGTTGAATGCCGATAATAAATAACGCCTTAATGACGCTAATCGGTGCTAATAAACCCGCGACTATCGCCAGCAAACGCCACTCTACATTACCGGGTTAAATATTAGTCGAGTATGTCCATGACGTTAAGATTCCGCCATTGTATTCATCGTCGTCTGTAGTTAAGCAACTTCCGACATTGGAGTTTGGGGGGATTATCTCCAACACGTGGTTTCCGCCCCTCGTGCCATCTTGGTAACTAACTCCCGGCAGAGTTTACCGATCGCGTATGGAAACCCGTTTCACGCGAATTGGGAACGCACGAAAGTTTCTCCCGTAATTAGACATTTTTATAATTAAGTTTTAATTAACTGCGTGGTGCCTAGAGAATTTTAATTGCATGTGCGGCCTGTCTGTCAGGTTCGTTTCAAGCGAATATTAACTATGTGGTAGAATTTCTTACGTAACAGGTCACACCAAAAAAACTTTTATCAACCAACTTTGTTAATAAATCGCGTTTTTGCAAATTTATTTCATTAAAGTTCAGTTAATTTTATAACCTGAGATAAATTGAAATCCAAAGCATGACTTTGATCGATATTAAAAAGATGTAGATTTAAATACAATCGCGCAATGACGATATCCATGCTTTTACGAAACGATTATTCTCAGTCAACGGCAATTTTCATCACGAAAAGAAGAGCCTCGGGGAAAATTTAAATTCGAACGAAAATCGTTTATCGGACGATATACAAAAGTCCGGCATGTAAATTTCCCAGAAACTCGTCCCGAATACACAATTTTCCTTTGACTTTGTCACGCACGTACACAAACATAAACAAATCACGAAATTTCCACGCCAGTTTCGCTAAAATATGTGTTTTGCCAAAGTTTTCTACTTTTCCTCTTTGTATCGCCGGTAGTAACGACCGAACGTGCATCCCTATCGGCCTTATTCTTTAGTGTCCATTGTGTCACCGACGATAAAGCCGGGCTGGGCCGGGAAAATCACCAAAGTTTTACGCCGAGCTTGTTCCATTCGACCGGAAAAACATCTGTAACTTTGTACTTTAAGATGTTTATCTAAATGAGCATAACATAAAATATTATACTCATATGGCACAGTGAAACATATTGTAAATTTAATTAAAAAATTTTAGTAAAAAGTTGCCTACGATGACTTTTTTTTAAATCAAGGCTTTCATAGTCGATACTAGGCTAAAATGAATCAGACATATAACGCGTATGGATCAGGAGAGGATGACTAAACGAATAGTGGAGAAAGTAAAAGAAAAATTGGAAGACCTCGTAAGAAATGGGAGAATAGAATAAATGAATTAGAAAAAAAAGAGGTAAAAGTCTGGACAAAAAGAAAAACAGGACACGGAAGAAATGAACGGAAACAACTTCCAATATCGTAAAAGTAAAAATGGAAAAGAAGAACGAAAAAAAAAACGTCGGGTTAAATTAAATTAAAAAATGAAATATTTCAAAGCTTATGTTAAATTTTTGAACGAGATGAAAATTTTCTTAGAAAATTAAACAATCTTTTTTTAACGGATCGACATATTTATCCTCAATTTTTGAAAGTGATTTTTTAATCTCCTTTCAACAAAGCGTTGAACGTCTGGTTTCCATGTCGGAAAAAAGATTTTTTTTAAATTCAATTATTCGTTTCTTGCAGCTATTTTTAAAAAGTGCAATAAACGATTGAATTGCCTTCTATTATGTGTTTTATTTACTATTATTACTTGATAAAGAAAGATATTTTTTCATGCATATACAGTGATGGAAAAAAGTTTCACACTGACGTCAGAATATTATGTATATAGTGATGGAAAAGAAATTCCGAACAGGCACTGGTATCATTAAATGGATGCAGGGCGTTCTACAGTTTAGACGTTTTAAGGATAAGAGCGTGCTATGGCTTAGGGCGCTATAAGGGTTAAGGTGTTTTAAGGATTAAGAGGAGCTATGGATGAAGGCGTAATATGGAACAAGGCGTGCTATGGATAAAGACCTACTATTGATTAAGGTGTTTTAACAGATTAGGCGTATAATGAACTACTAGTATGTATCTAAAGTCATGAAGTATATTCATCAGATTTTTAATACCTTGTAGATTTGATTATGTAAACTTTACATAATCAAATCTACAATATGCTTTACATTGTAAAGCATATTTTATGGACTCTAATACTTTTATTTATTGTCAATTTGTTTTAATAAAGTTAGAGCACAAATATCGTTGCTGTCAAGTAATTTATCCAGAAACAAAAGAAAGTCAATACAACGTAATCCATTTTCCAGAATATGCTGATTTTTCGCCTTCTTTTTTCATTTTTCATTTAAATTCGCAATCCAACTGACTATTCTGATTAGATTTTCCATGTTTCTCTAACGCTTGCAGCGCATGCTGGAATAAGTTTCTATTAACTGTAAGTCGGTCGTGGCCGCAACCCAAAGACTACACACTGTAATTGGGTTCGACCTGTTTAGGGGACAAAACGGGTTTTAATAAAATAAAATAAAAAAATATGTATATAAACCGTTACCACACAACAATTTAATAGAATTTAAATATACATCTGAGGAGGGCAAGAAAGCTATAAGGAAAGCGGAGAGGAGATAGAAAGAGGTGTAGGTTCATTTTTTTAAGTTTGCAAAATGCAACGGAAAGTACATGGATTTACGTACATAAGGATGGAGGACATTTGGGAGAAAGAGAACTGTTAACAAGAGTCGGTGTTAAGAGAGAAGTGGCTAAGGAAGTGTCATGGATTTAGTTAGTAAATAATTCTTTCTTCTTTGTCTTAATCATTTCTGGTTATATTTGATCATCTCCGCATGCCTTTTCCATCTTAATTATTATCATGCCTCCTTCTAGTTCATCCCTACTTATTTCTTCTGCGTTTTCTTTACTCCTCTCTAATTCTGTTTTTTTCTGTCGCGTCTGCTTCGGATTTTTCTGAATTAAGTTCTGCTAATACATCTAATGTGTCTTTATTTTGTCCTCTTTATTTTAAATTGTTGTTTTTGTTTTTTACTTCTCTTGTCTCCGTTTTCTTTCTTCTTGTTCGTTTACAGTTGTCTTTCATTCTTCATATAGACATTTACTCCATATTCTTTGTTGTATGTCTACGTCTGTACCTGCGTATTTGTTTAGGATATTTCCCAAGACACAGAATATTCCGACTCGTTGAACCTCACGTCCGTAAATTAGAAATTTTTCCTCTGGCTGTGTTAGTCAAATTCTAATTTCCTTTTCGTTTATCTTTAGTGCTAAAGTTCTCGTTTCGTTTTCCAGCTTTTCTACTATGATTTTGCTACTTTTCTTCCTACTTCAAGTCTGCTAAGTGTTTGTGAAGTAGTTCCACATAATCCCACTTCTAATCCTACAAATCTGTATCTTTCTTCAAACGATTGATACCAGAAACTATTTTCAATTAGCAAAACCAATTGTTTGAATGATTGTTAGTAGATATACTATGCGGGTTCTGGCGCAAAAACGCGGGTTATTTCTTATGGAGGTCCCAATTCACTTTTTAGTAGTAATAGATGCGCCTTTTTTGGTTTTTTGACCCTGACCGTTGACCTTGACGCCCACGATGCTGAGTTTTCTTTTTTACCTTGACCTTTTTGAACAAATTTAACAGGACCCGTTCAGAAGCCATTCAAAAGCCGTTCAGAAGCTGTTCAAAGCAGTTCAAGATCTGTTCAAAGCTGTTCAAGATCTGTTCAAAGCTGTTCAAGAGCTGTTCAAAGCTGTTCGGGAGCCGTTCAAAGCTGTTCAAAAGCCGTTCAAATTTAACAGGATCCGTTGAGAAGCCATTCAAAACACACCCAATTTTATTGACAAGGTCAAACTCAAAAACCCCCTCGGCCACGTGGGCGTCAGGTCAATGGTCAGGGTCAAAAAACCAAAAAAGGTGCACCTATTACTACTAAAAAGTGAATTGGGACCTCCATAATAAATAGCCCGCGTTTTTGCGCCAGAACCCGCATAGTATATCTATGGTATACTATATTGTTTCTTGTTCATAAATTCCTATAAAATTGATTCAAATAAAAAAGTTTTAAACAAAATATTTCCACACGCGACGTAGTCGTTATTATTAGCCTGTCGAGTAAGATATTTTTTTTCCGGGTAAGGTTTATAAAATCACTTTGCATGCAAATTAAAGCAAATTCTATCAAGATGAACGTAATGAATTCGGTGTTCCGATGCACCACATCGTCACCTAACACGGCTGTAGATAAACTATCAAACAAGCAAACTGCTTCATGAATACATTTACTACTACCCAGTCCGTTTCAATAACAAATTACCCATCCACTTACCCAATTTCCCACCAGAGACAATCATCGTCTCAAACGGAAATTATACCTCCTGGTGTCCGTGCAACCCGAACGGACATATGAATTCAAACCAATCGACGAATTAACGTCGAACGAAACAAGATGGAATTGAAAAACTTTCGAGACATGACCGATTCGTGGAAAACGACCAATACGAGATACTTTCAATACAGATCTCGAATTAAATTTTTTCTCCCTATAAGTTATCAATAAAAGCATTTACTGCCGCAACAACGGGAAACTTTTATTCCCTCGGGTACGCCAAACTTTTCGATTAGTTCGCGACGATGGAAATTAAAAATATCTCTTCGTGAACGAAGAATGTCGACTTTATTCGAATTCCGACGAGAAAATAATACGACCAAAGATTTCGACGTACGACATACATGAAAATACACATGAAAATGTAAAGTTGCCATCAAATTAAAGAACTGACGATATTTTCATAACGTTGAGCTTCGTTTGAGAATATCTTTCATTTAAAACGTTAATTTATGTGTATATTATTTGGTAAGTTAGTTAGTCCGACCTGAAGCTTGTGGTATCAAATATCATCTCCGGGCAACGGGTTTGTCCTTCATAAGGAAGTGGAAACCCGAGCACACTTGAGGGTATTGATCTAATCAGAGTTTAATATATACTGTTCTATTAACATGTATGAAGTTCGGATTAAGTTTTATTAAAGGAACTTCGCCGTGTTCTAGTGGCATCACAACAATGGCGCTTTAATAACTTAATTCGATAGTCCGCCCCATATTAGCATAATTACTTCCGAAATACTCCGAACATGTTCTCAAGTGTAACGGAATATTTAAGTTGAAACGATTTTACTAACAAGTAAATATTTTTTTTTTGAAAAATTCTATAACGAACTTTTCTAAAACATTTAAATTCGATTAGTTTCCGCATCTCGAAGATTTATCAACCCGCCTTTGTCGAAACGTCATAACCGACTAAGTCGGCAAAACTTGGACGTTTTAATATTTCTCCGAGTTTGCAAGAGATACACCCTTTGCGTCAAACGTGGCAAACTTTTCGGGCAATTGAAATCACTTTTAAATCCCGACCGTCGAGTTCGGCGGTGCTGCGAAAGCTTTTAAAGAATAATATTGTTACTCGTCTTTGTGTTTGAGAAACTTTTCGAAACGTATTTCGTGGACGCGAACGCTTTAATATCGCATGTTAACGGTTAGTTTAGCCGTGGTTTTAATTATTCGAAATTTAATGTGTAACACAAATTGTATAAAGCAATGAATGCAAGTTGTCGGCTTAATGCGTTCGGGGATTCTCGTCGAACTATATGACGTTAACTGGGGAGCGCGATTTTCCCTTAATAATTAAACGTTGAGGGAATTACATGAGATACGACTGCGATGGAAATAAAGTGATCGAGTTTTATTGGAAAATAATCAAATATTCACGTGCCGTTTCATTGGAATCGTTTTGATTGTTACTTGAAATTCGAAGTGATAAAATTTGGAAGAAACTCGTTGAATTTTATAGAAAGTTCTTTGAAAGATATAACCACTTTGAAATCGTCATTTAAAAATGTATTCGGAATTCATAGTATGATGCAGGAAAACGGGTGTTATAAAATAAATTTTAGCAGAAGACGCATGCATTCGTTATTTTTATTTCTTTAAAATTCAGCACTTAAAGAAATTATATTAGAGGAAGCAAACGAAGTTTAAAATAAAAAATATAAAAATGCGAAGAGCGGAATGGTGGTCAGACGATATAAAAAAGATGATTCAAGAGAAAAAATATAGATGGAAAAATTATCTAATGACAAAGAAATCAAGAAACTATGAGGAATATAAAAAAAGAGAAAAAAGTAAAAATGTAGTTAAAACAGCAAACGAAGAGGAAGGAGAAAATTCGGACAGAATATGAAGGATAACTACAAGAAAAACCAAAAACTGGTCTTGGAACCCTAAAACAGTTAAAAAAGGGGAAATGAGAAATACAAAGACAAAAAAATGTAACAATAGAAGATAAGACAATGGAGGGATGGAGGGGGGAACACTTTAAAAAAGCAACAGAAGCGGCTCAAAACGAAAAAATTGAAGAAACAGCAAACGTGTAAGTAGAGGTACATAATTACCAACTAGAAGAAATTACAAAGGTTAGAGGAAGCCCTAGCAAAGGTTAAATTAAGAAGAGTAGAGGGAATAGACAACATCTGAACTGAAATGTTCAAATATATGGAGGACTCGGCTAGAGAAGCATTAAAAAACTTATTAAATGAAATAATAAGAATAAAGGAAATGTCTAAAGAATGTAACACGGAAATTGTTACATCTATACATAAAAAAGGGGACACAAGACAATGCAGGGGTATAACCCTAACAAGGACAGGAATATTAGCGATAATAATAGAAAGCAAAATAAAAGAAAGTCTAGATAATGCATTAGAGGACACACTGCTGCGATTTAGAAAAGCCCGAAGCACACAAGATCCAATTTTCATTGTAAGACAAAGAAATTTAAAATTAATGCACGAGCGCCACCTGTCGGTGAGTGCCGTAATGCATTAATTGAGACACCTATCTACACTCACCGATAGGTTGCGTCCGTGCAAGTTCGGCAAGCATTAGTCGCTCATTAGCCGTATGACGACGGGTAATAACCCTGAAATCAACGTTGGTTTGCGGATGTGAGCGATCAATGCAAGTCGTGCTCGTGTGTCAAATAATATACAAGAACATTGATAGAAACAGAGAGGTCCATATAGCTTTCATGGACATATAGCTTTCGACAGAATTAGAAGGAAGGAGGTCTGGAATAGTTTAGAAAGAAGAGGGACACAGGAAGGCAAAATGCAAGTAATAAACAATGCACAAAACAACATTACACATAATAAGGACAAATATTAAACCACAGACGGGTTGTTACAAGGATGCAGTCCTATGCTGTTTTCAATAATCGTAGATGAGGCCATAAAGAGGGCGAACGAGAAAATGAAAGCATTACAGATTGAAAACAGGAAAATTGAAAAGGTTTACTGGCGGCGCTACTATACGTAGATGATATGGCAATAGTGTTAAAGTCAGGAAAATAATTACAACGAACGTAATATAGGCAAACTAAGCGAAAAATTAAAAAAGATCAACATGAAAATAAACACTCTAAAGACCATTATTATAACAACAAAGGAAGAAAAATATAATCATAATTGAGGGACAGATAATTTCAATAATCGAAGGGCAAAACAGAAAACGAAAGCAAAAAGGGGGTAAAATTTGCAATGCCCCGAAGGGGGCTTTCTTGGGGAAGAAAGAAATACGAAAATGCATAAAAGTAAAGGAAGTGGTATCTTCGAATCTAATACATGGATGGGAAACCTCGGTAACGACAAAGAAAGACAGAAGCCATATAAATGCCGTGGATATGACGTTTCTGAGAAAAATCCAGTGAAAGACGCAAAAGGATAAAATAAGAAACTTAACACATAGAAAACTTTTAAAGATAAAAGACATCGACAAAAGAATACAAAAAAGACACCTAGGGTGGTTATGGCACATATACAGGGGGCCAGAAACAATAACGAAGAAAGTATACGAAGCAAGGCCATAAGTAAAGAGCAGGCGAGGAATACCTCAGCAACAGAAGGAAATATACACTGGACAGACATAAGAAATATATCCAAAAACAAGAAAGAATGGAAACGAAAGACCTCAACTCAATAGCCTTACACCGAAAGGTAGAAAGGCATAAGAAGAAGGAGAAGTAATTTGCTAAACAACATTTATTTTTAATTTCACATTACACAGGGACATTCTGAAATAGGTTCAACAGGTGATGGCTGGTCTTAACCCAAACCCAACTCCGCGAAAACGGCGGTTCTATCTTCATTTTATATTTGCGAAAAATGGCATTTTTTTTATGGGCATTCGATTCTAAGTACGATCCGGTGTCTATTTCAACATGCGTCGTGTTGAAAATCAACTTCTTTTGACGGGAATAATATGAAATGTTGCAAAACAACCTTTATTGACGATAATTATTTTCATATTTTACTCAAAACTGGGTTATGATCAGCTGTTACCTATTAAAATAGAATGACCCTGTATAGACAAGAATCGTAACATTTAAAATCTTTAAAGCTTTCCATTTCATAACACAGACGAAAATTTCGATTAAAATACGCAAGACCAAGTTTAATCGTCGACGTCATAGCGGCGCGCAGCGTCGCGTCGTTCAGAACGTTCTATCCACGGTTTGAAAACGAGACGGTGCTCTCGGATGGTGAAAATTTCAACGTGAAGGAAAAATGAAGCCTACCGCAACACGTAATGCGGAATTCCGCATTCTTGCGGAACAATACACAATCCTAGATCAGCGTTAACCTCCTCTCCGGTCCCTCCGGTCTCTCCGGTCCCTCACGCTTTCGGTCTCCGCGACTCGAGAGAAAAATAGACGATGTATTGTGATTTATGTTCGCGCAATAATCGCCGTCGTAAACATAATATAACGGAAGCAAAAGGAGATAAGACGAACGTAAAGATGTCGTCCGCTTGTCAGGTAGCAAACAAAACTTTCACAAAACATTTTAAATATTTTCGTCGGTGATTTATTGAATTATTTGGAGTGGTGGGACTATATTTCATGTCGGTGAAAGGACGTCTACTCAAAATATTATTAATAATTCAAAAACGGAATGATCATACATAGGGATCGGTTGTATGAAACACAAGCTTCTGAATATAATATATATCATGCATTGCGCACCACATACTACACTATTTATTATTATTAGCGCTTCAAGTAATTTTAATTTCATCTTTTCTTTCAGAACCAGAAGACATTGCAATTTTTATACTTGAGTGTCCCTATACGTAAAAAAAATCGATTGCAACTTTTGTGAAAATTCAGAAAAATAAATTTTTCTTGTCAATTTTTTTATATTTATTATAACATACATACATACATAATTTGTTTTTTTTTTTTTTGTATAATTTTGCAATAAGTAAAAATATCAAAAAATCAATGAATAAAATTCCCGTGTCGCGTATCGATTTCCACGTAGTTGTGAAATCCAACTCGCATCTTTAGTGTCACAATTAAAGGCAGCTTGCCCAACTGGCGTTGGAATCGGTCCAAGATCATTTCAGGCATTCCCTGCGCTCTAATATAGGGTTTTGGCAAATGTTTATAAACCATGTGACACCTTAAAATACTCAATTTGAAAAACGTCCATTTACTGTTTTAAATAATTCTCTTACAATTTGCATGCAAAATACGTCAATCATTTTGTCAATTTTGTTCCAAACGGAATTTACAATTTGGCTAGGAAACATTTACTAAACTTTAAAACTTTAAAATATGAACAGATTAGAAATATTTCAAACAATTTAACAGAATTTTACACGTTTATTAATTATTAAAAATTGTACTCCAGATTCCAGATTTGACAGGTTGAAACTGAGAAATTTCATCGTTAACTTTTGTCCTAAAATCTATTATGTATGATGTAAAAAGGTAGTGAAAAGGATCTGGCAGTGATTGTTTAATTTTGTGTCTTCGTGCGTCAAGATTTTGACAAGGCCTTGTCAAATGCTTAAAAATTCTAATATGAAATTCGTTTCATTAAATATTTTAAAAATGTTTGCACGGAAAAATAGAAGCACATTCTTAAAGAATGTTCAACGATAATTACTTTAAAAACTCGGTAAATTAATCAAACGCGGCTTTGAAAATAATTAATATTGATATGAAGTTAAAGACAAATGTTAATGAGATAAAAATTAATGACGATCATGCAATGAACTCAGCACCCCAGAAAAATTATTCAATGAGTACTTCGTCAACATAATTTAGAGCCAATTATCGGAAAATAGTCGACGTACTGATTGAATTTTGATAAAAGCAGAATTTTTAATATTATTAATTCGTTTAATCGTTTGTTGCCTTTAACATTAATTAATTTTTCACTATACGGAGGCATATTTAATGAGCTTTAAAATGGTAAGAATTATGTCTAGTATATGGAGGGAAATCGTGCTGATAATAATTACAGACGAATATTTTTGCTGTTAAGTTGTTTGTGTGCCGCAAGGTTAAGTTCCCGTGTCTCTACTATTTATTTCCTATGCAATTATTAATTCTGTAAAGAAATCATCTGTTGCCTTTAACATTAATTAGTTTTTCACTATAAGGAGGCATTTTTAATGAGCTTTAAAATGGTAAGAATTACGTCTAGTATATGGAGGGAAATCGTGCTGATTATAATTATAGACAAATATTTTTGCTGTTAAGTTTGTGTGCCGCAAGGTTCAATTCACGTGCCTCTACTATTTATTTCCCATGCAACGTAATTTTAATCACCGTAAATTAACATTCTTGATATAAAACTTTATGAAACAACAACAAACTCGTATTTGTAAGAAAGTCGTTTCTGAAAAAAATAGGTATGTTAAAATTAATTTTGATGTTACTTCAAGCACTTCGTATATGATGCAACCTATCGACACGCAATGTTCTTTATTATTATTATTATACCAGTTTCTCTTAGAATGAAAGGAGTGGATCCGCCCTAAATCTAGGAAAAAAGTACGTTCCGCTACTGACTGCGTTAAACAAATTTGGTATTTTTAATTTCTGCATTTGATTCTACGTTTGGTTGTGTTGTTGCCATAACAATTTGCATTTATTCTTTTAACACGATTCACGTGCTTCAGAGTGCTCTACTTCGTTGTAAGCACATAAAATATACATTTCATTGGATTTTTGGAATTTGATTTTTTTTAAATTAAAAATTAAATGAAAACAAAAAAAAATAAAAAAAAGGCAAACAGGTGAAAAACACAAAGAAAAAAATTAATAAGGCAATCAATATTTTTATGTTAAATTAGAAAATACATACGAAAAGGACCAATTAACAAATTTCTAATTAACCTGACTAAAATATTCCATAAAACAGTTTTATGTCGACATTTTAAATATACGTCGAATAATATATACATCCCGACAAATTAAATTAATCTGATCTAAAATAGATCCACCTACCTAACACGGTGTAAACTAGGCGAATATATACTCATTTAACCCTTAAGTTGAATGCTTTACTACTCAGACTGGAAAGCTTGTCTCGATACTTGAGCTTTTCACAACGGATAAGTAACAAATCCTTTCAACATGATTTACTCGGTTTTGTGTAATTTTATTTCAATCGTACAACCATGAGAAGTTACCCCCTATCGTTATAAAGGAAAAGTTGCCGACGTTTCAACATTTTCCGCCGAACAGACAGACGTTGTTCGTTCACAAATCGAAATCGGGCGAAAACGAGACAGCACTACCTCGACCACTCCGCGTAAAGTAAATTCCGAAGAACGATCCACTGCAAATATATCCGTGTCAGATATGCGGCCAAAATCGTTAGCATTGCATTTTGTCGGTAAGTCGTTAGACCGATCGTTAGGATCAGGTTCGCTCACGTCGCGCGTGATTCCGTCGCGATCTGCGGCCCGTGACCTCTTCTTTAACGAGAGAGACGGAAAGACGGCATGTGTGACTTTTTCGTTTTTCTTGGCGAAACTTAACGTAAAAGCGTTCGGTCGACTCAGCATGTCGCGAACCTCTTCGTCTTCGTAACTTTGTCTTCCGATCGACGTACGTGTGTTTGTTTCACATCAAATTGATTAAATAAACTTTGGGGAAAATTCGAGACTAAAGAAAATCACGAACAAACGTGTTTAATTTTTCGGTCACGAGCATAACGGAAAATTGTATGGGAAATAATACAATTTGTAATCAAATTTACACCAAACTATCAAACGTGAGCTCATATTTAAATCAACTCTTTGGTAACACAAAAGGGAGTTATCGCTTAAAAATTGCACAAAGCTTTACACATTCAAGCTGGAACATCCAACTTTCCACACGATTCCGTCCGAAATCCACCATAAGATACCGTTGTATACGGGTTGTCCCCGAAAGGTCTGTACAAAATAATAAGGCATATTCCTGAGGCCAAAATAGGACGATTTAACCCAACTTACCTCTATTCAAAGTTGCTTCGTTTAGCCGCTAGAGGGATGCAAATGTCCTGAAAAGAAATCGTTTTTTCGAGAAAACTTTCTAACGCTTATCGCGATTGGGACCAAATTTAGTATGTGGATTTGTACTAAAAGAAAGCATTATTTGACATGTTATTTTCTCTTCTGCGTGTTTTTTAAGTGGTCAAAAAATGGTCATCCACATCTTAAGAAGCTCATAATTTTTTTGTTATTTGATGAATACTTTTGAAACTTTTTTTGCTGATAGACACATAAGTTACCTACATTTCTTGTCTCTTGCTCCATTTCGTCATTTCTTATAGTTTAGGCAGAAAAAAATAATAACCCTCAACACGAACTAGAAATTTTAATTAAATCAACGAAAAAATTCACAACAAATGTTCGAGAATATACCGCCTTCTGCATTATTGCTAAGATTAACACGTCGTAAAAAATTGAACTGGATTCTTCTCATCATTTCGACATCGTTTCTTAGAGTGTCTACTGCATTTTGGATGCGTTGCTACAATAAATAAAAAAAAAAAAACGATGTAGAAATGATGAGAAGAGTCCAAAGACGTATTAATCTTTGAATTCATGGAGAAGGCGGTATATTCGAACATTTGTTGTGAATTTTTTTCGTTGATTTAATTAAAATTTCTAGTTCGTGTTGAGGGTTATTTTTTCTGCCTTAACTATGAGAAATGACGAAATGGAGCAAAAGATAAGATACGTAGGTAACATATGTGTCT
>JAFFZR010022585.1:0-13898 GCA_018397195.1 Lethrus apterus | reverse complement strand
ACCAAAGGTTACGTCATTAAATGTGTTTGTGCAAGGAAGTAATTTTGTTAATTTGTGTTTGCGTTTCATTTTTTATTATAACCGCCGATAAGTGTTGCAGTATTGGATATTGTAATAAAACTCAAAAAACTAATAAAAAACGTCATAGCAAAAGGTTTGCATCATTCCTCTGCCTTCGCCTTCATTCCTCTGGTACTACAATTTCTTAAAAGTACGATAAATTCCGCAAAATAGAAAGACGAGTTTGTCCAAGTGGTAATGATATTTAATTATTTCATACTAGAGGTCATGAATAATTTTAGAAGTCAAAATGATTATTTAAAACAACAATTTTTTTGAACCCTGGAAAATGAGTATCTCGAGAGAATCACCCATGAGTTTTATTAAAAAAATATGTGTGTATATGAATCCAATTCGAAACAAGGGATCGATGATAGCCAATACATTTGAAGATAGAAATCTTTTATAAATGTAGGTAAGATAAAATATCATTATTTACTTCGGAATCCGTGTACGTCTGTTGCACCACTTCCGAACTGCATATATATATATATGATCCTCGCTCGAGGAGACAGTTATTGATATAGGAGTGCGGAAACGAGTCGCGTTTCTGTAAACGCATCATATTTTTCTCAAACAATATCTCTGTCGCGAACTGCTGCCGAAAATACCAGTCTCTCCACAATGAATGATCACTGCCGTTGACAACAAGATGCCCTGAGAAATAGAAAATTTATCAGTTTCGAGCAAATCGTGATATTTTTCGGGAAGGGCACGCACTAAGATCTAAAACAGATGATCTTCGTACAATAAGCAATTCTTCAAGCAGATAAATGGGGTCATAACGCGGCGTACTCAAGGAAACTCTTAGGGCTTTAAACGAGTCTTTAAAATTTACAGTCACTATTTTACCTTGTATTCGGTTTATTAACCATTTGAGGAAATTACATATAATGATGTTATGTATTATGCAAGAGAGTAAGTACCAAAGGCGGAAAATTTAATATATAATAATTTAATACATAATTTGCCAGAGGCGGAGAATTTAATATAATTTAATGCATAATTTATTGACTTATATTTTAAAATAGAAAAAAAGCAAATGTATATTGAATTTCGTTCTTAAAAATAATATTGAATATGTGTCAAAGATATTAAGGAGTAATATTTTTAAAATCTTCAATTAATACAAAAATGGCAAATACCAAAAGAAATATTACCTCAAATAACAAATATACGCAACATCAACTAACTAATTTTCGGTCATACTAAACTCGACGTTCAAATACAGTGTGTCCACGGATTTGGTGCACAATTTTATGTAAACAAGTTATACTGTATAAAAGTTTTTGCTTGCCTTAAAACCATTATAAATCATATTGAAATGCAGTGATTATCTTCTGTATGCATATAAATGTTGAAAGAAATTTATGTAAGTTCATATTATTGTTGATAATCGCATTGCCTTGAAATGATGTTGACATTTAATTAATAATGACCGTTTGTACCTGTAATAGTTAAAATTTCGGTTTAGTAAACTTCCGATTAAAGTTAATTACTGAAGTCGTTGTACCGTCTCATTCTGTCTTTTCAAGAATGAGACTTTACTGTTAAATACAAGTTAAACCGTGGAACAAATAAGGTTTAGTTTAGAGCCAATTTAACTGGCAGTTACAGACTAGCGCAAATAGTTTAACGATTTAATTTTCGTTTAACATTTAATCGTTAGAGGTGCAAACGGCCGTAAGTAAGATTGATATAAGAACATTTAGGAACGTTTACAGAGAATTTAACTTTTTGACTCTATACCTAAATTCTTTGTAAACGTTCCTAAATGTTCTTATATCAATCTCACTTATTAATTAAATGTCAATAGCATTTCAAGGCAATGCGATTATCAACAATAATATGAACTTGCATAAATTTCTTTCAACATTTATATGCATACAGAAGATAATCACTGCATTTCAATATGATTTCTAATGGCTTGAAGGCAAGCGAAAACTTTTATACAGTATAACTTTTTTACATAAAATGAAGAATAAAAAAGTTTTTCCCCTTGTGCACCAAATTCGTGGACATACTGTATAACTGGCGCTCTCACTGGAATTGGAAGAAGGTCTCTACCCGAAGAAAGCATTGCCAAATTTGGGCAAGAGAATCTATGGAAACTGCCACAAAAACTAAGTTCAAGAAAATTCACGACATATTCGTGTTTACACGTGAGGACAAACGAAAGTTTGTATAGAGAAAATTTAAAAGAAGAAGAAGAAATTTCAAGAAAACGGAATGAGGTACAATTCAGAAGAATGAAATTCGAAGACAATGGAAGAAGGAAAACTTTAAAGCGTGAGGTTTCGCACTTATGAGCTCAGTTGTGAAAAAAAAGCAACTTCACATAAGCCAACGACGCGCGACGCGATGCAACGCAACCAAGCAAACTATATTTCTAAAGACCGATACAACCACAAATCGTTCGCAGTAAATTGTTGTATTTACTACGAACGGTTGTGCAAAAAAAACAACTTTAAAGAAATCGAGACAATTCGCAAATTTTTATTATGAATCTATACTATGTTTGCAAATTCAGAGGAGTAAATGCAATTCTCACTTAAAAAAATCGCTCAATGATTGGCTACTTATGAGACACGTTTACACAGTGTAGATTGCCGTATTCGCAATCAGATTTCCGATATTTAATGTTTACATATGTGACAGCTGACAGGTGTCAATTTTGAAGTATTTAAAAAATCATTTATCGGCTATTAACAATATAAAAGGCAGTTCTTTATAGAAGAGAAATGCAGCAAGGTGAATTAATCACTTCAGAAAGGATTTAAATCCGGGGACAAGTACTGTAGTTTCTCCGCCCAGGAAACGCCCCCGTTTGGGGCATTTATCAATAAACTTAGTTTAAACAAGTTTTAGTTTCTCCAAATTATTTGATGGGTAAATAGTAGTAAATAGTGATTAATAAAAAAAATGTTTGAAAATTAAAAATGTATTACTTTTTTCGCCTTTAAAAGTGATTGCCGATATTCAAAAGAAAGTGTGCGTTTTATTAACTTTTGATAATGAAGGATGGGAGAAATACATAAAATCTAACAGACAATTGCACGAAATCGCATCTAACAATAACCGAACAAAAGTAGAATTGGACGTCTAAATAATACGATCAGTGCTGTCCAACTAACCATAAGTTCGAAAATTGTTGCCGTGTAATTCTGGCTTATGTATTTACTCCTCCGAATTTACGAACATAGTATAGAATCTATTTATCGTTTTATTGTTATTGGTACTCATTTTAAGCACACAACCTTGGACTGAAAATTATTCAAAAAAGATTTGTTAACATATGGTTTAAACATTTATATTTTATCCTATTTGTCTATTCGTGTAACGTATTTATTTCTAATAGCAATGGTAAATATTATTTATTTATTTAAATATTCAAACTGTACAAAGTAAGCGAAGTGTAAAGCTTAGTCTGATATGTAAACAGTAAAATTCTACCGTGCTTGCAAAATACAAGTTAATTATACTGTAAAATTCAATTTGTTATTTTCATGCTTCAAGTCACAAATATTGCATCGTGTGTGCGTGCGTCCAAAATTTTCTATCGCTCGTTTGCGCATACCTGTATTATATCCACATCAGAGAACACGAAATAGCTCTCATGGGATGTATATAACTACGGCATTCACTTCACTATGTTTTACGATAATAATGCATTCGGATATGATATTTATCAATTTTATTATTTATAAATATTAAATTTACTTTGAACGAGTAAACAAAGACAATAAACGTAAAATATAACTAAATACATTCCATCAAAAAATGTATCAATGGTTCTACTGTCTTTGGTGCCAATAAAATAATTATTATTTAAGTGATTAAAGTGATTGCAAAACCATCAATCTACGAGGTAATATAACCTATTAATTCGGTGTTTTCAAGTAATAATAATAATACAAAGCAATTATAAAATAAAAAATAAACTAACTTTAATACAAGAAAAATAATTATTGTTGAAATCTCAAGGCGAAATTGAGGACTGCAGATTTTCCCCTGTTTAGAACCTTAGTTTAAAGGAAAAAAAAGTACTAAGAACAATAATATTTTAAAACAAAATTATGAAAAAAATTAATAATCATAAAATAATAAATATTTTTAAATAAAATTTATTAAAAAATATAAATGATCATAACTCGGTATACTATGTTCGTAAATTCGGAGGAGTAAATACATAAGCCAGAATTACACTGGAACAATTTTCGAACTTAACGTTCGTTGGCCAACACTGATCGTATTATTTAGACGTCCAATTCTTTTGTTCGGTTAATGGTAGATTTTGTGTATTTCTCCTATCTTTCATTATAAAAAGTTAATAAAACACACCTTCTCTTTTGAATATCTGCAATCACTTTTAAAGGAGCAAAATGTAATAAATTTTTAATTTCTAAACATATTTTTTGTTTGTTTATTAATAACTATTTACTACGATTTACCAATAAAATAATTTGGAGAAACTTGTTTAAACTAAGTTTATTGATAAATCCCCAAGGGGGGGGGGCGTTTCCTTGGCAGTGAAACTATAGTACTTGTCCCCGGATTTGAATCCATTCAAATTGAAGTGATTAATTCACTTTGCTGCACTTCGCTTCTATAAAGAACTGTTTTTTATATGGTTAATAAACAATAAATGATTTTTCAAATACTTGTCCTGTCAGCTGTCACACATGTGAACATTAAATACCGGAAATCTGGTTGCGAATACGGCAATTTACACTGTGCTAATCAGTGAGCGAATTTTTTAATTGAGAATTTTAATTTACTCCTCCGAATTTGCGAACGTAGTATAGTTATCTTGTTGTTGTTGCCTTTACATTTACATGAACATGAAAATTGTACACCCAATACACGTTCTGCAAACTTCTTTAAAGTTCTGTTTCTTTGGATTTTTGCAGATTCAAAAATTATCCTCACATGCCAATTTCGTGGATTTTCTTGAATTCAGTTTTTGTAGTTGTTTGCACAGGCATTTTTGTTCGAATTTGAAAATTCTATGCTTTTTTCGGATAATACCCCTTTTGTAATCCTACTGACTGCGCCAGTTATATTTGATCGTCGAGCGATTGATGTAAAAAAAAATTTCTTCAAAATATAAAAAATGTATGTTAGAGAAATATGATTTGATTCGACACAATATAAGGTTGATAAATATCACCAGAAAAATTTATTTCAAAGAATGAAATATTGATGCTGATGTAAGTTTTCTGTTACGTGTATTCAATGTATAAAATTCACATTAAAAATGTCAAATAAACACCGTTGTGTCTAGAAAAAAAAAATTTTTTTCTCACCCAAACTTTGTTCTGTAATATTTTTGACTATCACTTCAAACTTTCAGTCTGGTGTTTTTTGATCGAACCTCTTGTACATACACTACGGGAGAAAAATTGTTTTATAATTAATTATAGCCTGGCAACCAGAGCAATTTAAAAATATACAGGGTGTTCAATTTAAAAAATTAATCGCTATGCTTGTATCTTAGCAACGCGATGTTTTATAATTTATTGCGCGAAATGCTCATTGCAAGGTTCTTAAACTTTGTCCATTTAACTAGGTTTGTGTCTCTTTAAATAAGTATATTTTATATTGAAAAGGTGAGTTGTATTTTAATAGTTCTTCTTTTGAATCGTAAGTACTTACAGTGGAATAGAATTATTTATACGCAAATTTTAAACCATTTTATTTAAATAAATTTACAAAGGATATGTACTTATACTGATAATACAAATGCACTTTGTTTTTGATAAATTAAATATTATAATCTAAGTTTTAATATCACAAATGCTCACTAAAAACTATGGTACATTTAACAAAACAATTATATTTTTTCGTCAACAAACGCACAAATTTAGTTAATAATCTTTAGTTATCGAACACACCCGGATTGTTAAATGTTTTTGGTTGATTTTTTGATATTAAATACTTACTTAAATCACTTTCGTAATTACTAACATTCATACTCAAAGATGTATTTGAATTCGACAAGTTTGGCAATATGGGCGACGCCCTTTTAGAAATTGTCTTAGGATTACTGTCTTCTGTTGCCGACGAAGTCGGTGGACCAGACTTTAACACAGGATCGACGCATTTTGAATTTTCTTGCCGTAAATTATCGCAAGTCTCCTTCATTTTCGTCAGTTGTTTCTGCAACATTCTGTATTCTTCCAGAAATTTTTCCAGTTGTGCTGCATGATAGTCATAACTCGTTATGTTAGACGATATCGTATTTACTGTAGGAGACACCAATTCTTTTTTGTAGTAAACACGATTTTCTAAACTTGATATATCCAATAATGGCGTCGCGTTTGGTGCTTCTAATTCGTGTATAGGAGAAGGAGGGACGCTATGTCTTGTTGAGCTTAAATTCAAATAACTACTGGATCTTTGATTTACTCTGCTTTTTGTCAAGTTACTAATTGGGTATTTTTGTGAGTCCGATAATCTCCTACAAGACGAATCATGACTCGCCATGCTGCTACCACCGCTGCTGCCATATGTACTTTCTGGCAGTAAAGGCGATTGGCTATTACTACTGCGATAACGAGAATTTTGTACGAGTGCCCGTTTTCGGGGCAACGTACAGAATAATTCCGTAAAATCGTTGATACTGCCACCTTCACTGTTAGCCTTGTTCGTGCAAAATTTCGTGGCGAATTTACACGAAGACGACGAATTTTCAATTAAATCCGGATATTTTCTTTCGTCGTTTTCCGCTAAGCTGGATAAGTCCGAGGAAAAGCCAGAGTTGTACATATTTCCGGGCGTGTTCTCGTAAATTTTGTTTCTAAAGTAGTCTGCTGGTGTTTGCTGTGGATTTGTCGACGTCGACGGACTTAAATTATATGTACCACACATCGAATTGTAGGTCCTCTTGAAATCGTCTCTAGAAGTAATACACATACTAATGAATCAGAATAAATAACAGTTTATTTATTTTTTTTTAAATCAAGATATTTAAATTTATCGTTGATTAAGAATCTGGTATAACATTTCAGATACATTTTACATGATGTTTCTGTATTTTTAAGGAGATAATGTTGTCCCTTTATCAAAGCTATTAATAACACACTTTTTATGTATTAAAAGACAATCTGAATAATAATTAATATATCTACTTGTGTGTTATTGAATTTAATTTGTATTGAATTCTAAATTTTCCATATTTAAGTTAGCAAAAACTGCAGAAAAAATAAGTAAATAAAAACATGGGAAACCCATTACAGCTCCAAATATTGAAAATAATTATCATTATTATATTGGTAACACGAATTGCTAAAGTAGGTTAAGAAATTATCAAAGTAAGTAAGGTTCTCAGACTGATCGATACTGTCGATTGGCTTGAAGCAGGGAGACAGAAACAAAATCTAGGTTTCTTTGATGATGATGTGTAGACAAAGTGTTTCTACGAGTTTGTATTTCTTGGATTCTTTTTGTAACATTCGGCAACAAGCAACAAAAGGTTTCTCATTGTTGCCTCAATGTGGACGCGGCTTTATCCTTACCACATAGTGATTCCATCATCAGTGGAAAACCCTGATTATAAGAATTTCGACAAATGGATGTAATGGCCTGGTGGGTCTTCCGATATGTACTAAAGCTTTTTATTCCCATTAATTGTAGTATATTTAATTTTTGTGCTGGATATAAAAATTACTGTAAAAAACAGAGGGGGCTACTGTTAGATATAGATATATATATAAAAATATAGATAAAGAAAAAAAATTGGTGACAAGAGTTTAATCTCAAATAAAAAAAAAAAACGTTTCCTTTTTGAGAATTATTTTGATAATTACCTTTGGGAAACTCGCCGAGAATCCTATCCAATAAACCCAATGAAAGTTCAATCCAACTTTAAGGTGTGTTGGGTTTGATTAAAACAAAAGTTGGAAAATTGAATCGAAAACATTTTCAACAATTGAATCCAGTTCACAACAAACTTAACTGTAAATTCGATTCCTTTAAGGTTTTAGGTTGTTGCATAAAACACAAGTGTAAAATCATTTCAAACTACTTAATATGGTGTAATTTCGAATAAGTGCGCATTGGGTCTACCTTTGCAAAACCTAAAAGTAAATCCAACCCAACCCAAAAAGATTTGGGTTTTTAAAGGCATTTTGGCTTTGAGTTTCCATTTATTGACCTCCAAGTTGCAATTCAATTTTTTTTTCGAAGATAAACCGAATTATTTCCAAACTTGTTGATTTTTTTATAATTTTTGTGTTTTAAATTCTATTTGATCAAAAAGATTGGGTTTAAACGCATTTTGGTTTGAGTTTCCATTTACCGAAAATCTCAAATTTACTCTCATTTACTTTGAAATTTACCAAGTTGCTGAACCAAAATTCTTTTGCAATTCAATTGTGTTTTTTGATTGACGTCCAAGTTGCAGAAGTTTTTTTTTCGAAGATAAACTCAATTATTTCCTAATGAGTTGATTTTTTTATAATTTTTGTGTTTTAAATTCTATTTGTTGAAAAAGATTGGGTTTAAACGCATTTTGGATTTGAGTTTCCTCGCCGAGACGGGAGGAAAAGGTACGAGGAGGATATACGTGAGGCGAAACTTGCAGAGGAAAAGAAATAACGCAAAAGGAAGTTAACAATGTAGAAATTGAACAGCCGATGAGACTGGAAGAAGCTGATGGAGAATTAAAGTAAAAAATCAAATAAAGGGAACATGTATCGTTATAAGCAAATTTAAATTTCAATTTACGTTAGAATCTGTATCCCAATAAATTAGTTGTCATTATATTTTAACTGACTTAATGGAAAAGATAATTATACAAGTGTTCAAGGTTAAATACGTTTTAGACGAAAAATTTATATTTTCCGGATTTTCAACATAAAATCTGTGAAATGTATCTAAAATTTCAGATTCTTAATCAAAAGTAAAATGTAACAGTTATCCGTGTTATTCCTATTTATTCATTTCCGAGCAATGAAGTCGGCCCATCTGGCATTTTTCATTCAAATGTCATTTTTTTCCAGGAAACAAACATCAGATTGAACAATACAATAAATGGTTGAAAACACTATTCATTTATCGTTTAATTAACGCTGTAATTGTTGATTGTCCCTATTTAAACAACGAATGAGAGACAAAACAAAAAATGCAAGAAATCATTATTTTATATTGAAAAGAAATGGTATTATTGAATTTAAGCAATGAAGTTTAAATAAATCTTTATTCTAATAACAATTAAGTGTAACCTCCACGTACTCTAATTACAGTTGCCATTCGATTGTTCATGGAGTTAAAACAAATGAACGATAACATTTTGTGGTCATTCCTTGTCTATTGCAATCGTCAGTTCTGGAATGGTCGTAGCAGCAGGAATCCTTGATCGAACTTTTCGTTTGAGCTCGTCCCATAAATGCTCGATGGGATTGAAGTGAGAGCTGCACGCTGGCCTTTCTATAGGGCCCAAACTTCTCGAAGTTACGTCTGAACGATTCTAGCAGTGTGTGGCTTCGCATTATCGTGCATAAACAGAAAATTGTTACCGATAAATCCAGGGTAAGGTACCACATGCCTGCCAGAATCTCCTCAATGTACCTTTAAGCAGTCAGACTTCGTATTCTGTGGTCGTTGTTCCCCCTATCTATGAAAACAAGATTGGTTTTCGCATCTACGAAATCGCATCCCAGAACATACATGTCCGCCGTAGCTGACGCGTTCTTCAATGCAACACTGCGCATACCACGTTAAAGTACATCCCCGTTAGAGTACAGGAGATCAATACACTTGCTCTCCCAAAATATTGAGCGATGAATAACGTACAGATCTAAACTTGATAAATAACAATAATAATCCAAACGATTTGTTTTAATTTGAACACAAATAAACAAGAATTTCAGCCATATGTTGTGTGTTTTAATCCGACACGTGGTTCCCGAAAAAAATACATTTAGAATCAAAAGTACCAGGTGGGTCGATTTCATTGCTCGTGAGTGTAATATAAGATAAACGATAATACGCACCTGGATTCCACTCGCTGTCGCCTGGGAATGTGCAAATCTTCCGATTCCGACAGACGTTCCGGATCAACATTCCACTTGCCGTTCGGTGTACTAGTGGTAGTGGGTGTCCAGAGTTTACTTTCTTTTTGATTTTTAGGCGCATCTTCGATAGTTTCGTCCTCATCTTCGATTTCTTGGTCTGTATCGACGGCGGGCACCACGCAATATTCACCGTTTTTCTTAGCAGCACCCACAATCGATATTTCAGCATTCTGCGTGGGATGTCCGTTGAAACTACCGCTAACTTTGTGATTGAGTTCGATTTTTTCGTAACTGTCTTCTCCGCGACATTCGGTTCTTCTCCACTTGTTCCTTTTACGCACTGCACATACGCACAAAACCGTCAAACAAGAAGCAAACGCGAATAAAGTTCCTGCAATTACACTGGCGGCCAGCACTTTGCTACTTAAAGCACTGTCAGATGATTTCCTAGAGACGGCGAGTGTCACACTGGCTTCAACGCGACCGGCTTTATTTTCCGCAGCGCACACATAAACACCAGCATCTTGCATATCAGCAGTCAATATTGTTAAATCACTTGCGTTATTTTTTAAATGTACAATATAAAGTTTCTTTCCATTAGATTGCGAATTACCCGATAAATTGGCTATTACTTTGTTTTTTAATAGCCAGCGAACGTTAGGTTCTGGTATACCGGTTATCCTGCAGGTGATTGTGACGTTTTTACCCTCCACACCATGTGCTCTGGAATCATAAGCGAAGATTTCTGGAACGCAGGCAAATTCATCTAAATCCAATTTGTCCCAAGGTTTCGACGTCAATCTTTTAGGGTATTCACACGTTGGAGGTATATCAAAAGGAACATTTTGACGTAACATCCATTCTCGAAGAGGTCTGAGGGCGCAGGAACAATTCCAAGGATTTCCAGCGAGTTCTAATCCATGTAAATTCTTCAATATCGTCAGCGATGATGACGTTACCTGTCTGAGTCTATTTTTATCCAGTTTAAGCCATTCCAGTGAATTTTCCAACCCACGAAATCCTCTGCTGTCGATGGAACTTATCCTACATTCGGACATTTCGAGCCTTACCAACTGGGGAAGGTAAATAAAAGCATCATTGTTTATTTTTTGTATTGGGTTACCGTTCAATTTCAATTCCCTTAACTCAGGTATCGAATCGAACACGTGGGAGGGCACCACCGAAAGCACGTTGAAGCTCAGATCCATTTCAATTAAATTTATCAAATTTCTAAACGCATAACGATCTAAACTTTTCAGTCGACATTTCGATATGTAAACTTTCTGCAAATTTATGAGACCGGCGTGGCTGAATTCGTTGTGTTTTATGGCCACGATGTTGTTTCCTGTGAGATCTAGTACCTGGGTTCCTGCGTCTAGATGGTAAGGAACTACCGACAGATTCGCGTTGAGACAAATTACCGACTCTTTTCCGCTTTTCCACTTGCATTCGCACAAACGGGGACAATCGGTGAGCATAGTTCGTGTGCAGAATCCGACGATTAAAAAGAGGATCTGCAAAATCGACGTTGTGACCATGGTGACTGAAATATATCACGTGTTGCGATATATGAAATCTGTATCTTCGTCCTCTGCTTCCATTTTCCTTCGATATTTAATACCTGAAAAATAAAAAAAATGTGTATGTAATTGCAGTCATTATATCTACGTTTCAAAAATTTGTGCGTATGTAACTAAAATATAAAGGCAATGAAGATACGAAACAAATAAATAGATTAAAATTATATAATAAGTTGTATCAAAATAGTTTGTGAATTAGTTCCATTTTTATATAAACACAATTTTTAATAATGTCAGAAAAACGGGCCCTTTGTGGTGATGTCTTTACCCAGATTTTACCTTTATTTGACGTTAGACGTGCGAGACGCACCTAAGCCTCTTCGCGTGGTCCGGTACCAGCCTTCGATGGGTAGTGTGGGATTTTGGGGTAGCGTTGGTCAAGGTCACGCGAGACCAAAAGTTAACGTCGCAGCTCGTTCTTATGACTTTCTCCAAAACAACCCCAAAGCCGTCCGCGTATCAGTAATTCCAAATTAAAATTTTTAAAGTTTAACTGCCACCATTAACTCGGAAGCCAATACTTCTGACCAAAACTCAGTCCTTCACGAAAATTAATCCTCTCTAATGTCAATTCTCAATTTAGCAATGAAGGTGTGGAATTCCAAAATAAAACATAAACAGTTTTATCTAACCTATTTTATTAATAAAATTAATTTAAACGATTGCAAATTATGTACACCTTCGTATACATTAAAATATAAAGAAATGATAATAATCAAAGTTGACAAATATTCGTTTTAACAAGAATAATCTAAATATGGTTTAACATAAAAATAGGTATTTCACTTAAAGATCGTTTATTCTGATAAGAATTCCTTTTACCCTATTGATCATTCAGAATTTCTATTAGACAAATTATTTAACCTTTTATTAGACAAAACTTAAAATTCAATAAATCTTTTGATTGCCAATTATTTCCTTTTTACATTTATCGTTCAGGTTTTCTATTAGAACATTATTTAACATATTATTTGACAAAACTTTTAATTTATTAAAATTTTCTATTAGTTACTAATTATTTCCCTTTTTACATTTATCGTTCAGGATTTCTATTAGCAGATTATTTAACATTTTATTAGTCAAAACCTTTAATTCAATAAATTTTTAAATAGCTATTTTCCTTTTTAATTCACAACTTTTTTCAATGTCTAATTTGAGAACTTCCTTCTTGCAAGTTTCTTAATTCACGTCTAAAATATTAAATTCAACA
Source organism: Lethrus apterus (assembly GCA_018397195.1). Lineage (NCBI taxonomy): Eukaryota > Metazoa > Arthropoda > Insecta > Coleoptera > Geotrupidae > Lethrus > Lethrus apterus. The sequence goes on along the minus strand of JAFFZR010022585.1, from coordinate 1,032 downwards.
ATTTTTCAGTTTACTAAAACCAAATTAAATAACCCTTGTTTATACTTTCTCGTACTATGGCTAATTTAACCCTTTCTTGTCACTTTACATTGTTCATCATTAAAATACATTTTCGATTTTCATACTTCAGCGTTCTCCCGCCTATCCTGACGTTATTAACGAACGCGATAAAAACTATTTGTGTACTTACAATTTTATGTCAGTTATCCTGGTTCCTTTTTCCTATTTATTCCGCCCAGTAATCCTTATGAAGGTTTCGCTGATTCACTCGCGATAGCCTTGATTACACAACACCAATATCTATCTTTATTTATTCGTAAAGTCTCAATAACTCTGTACCGCGTTATTGTAATTGCATTAATATCCAGTTTATCAAACTTGTCTCTCGTTTCACACGTGTTTACACCAAAATTTTAAACAATTTCGATTTGCAACACAAAACAAACGTTACTTAAATTTTATCAAATTAGATTCGCTTCTCGAATCGCTTCATTACTCATTACAGATATTTTAACAATAATGATTTGCACCTTGAATCGTTCCATATACTTGAACTGCATTTATCATACTCCTGGACTTACTTCTTTCGGTAGACTCTCTGAGTCTGGAGTTTAATAAACTCAAAAAAAGTGAAATTATTGACATTATAATTAATAAAAGACTCCACAATAACACTGTGTACAGTGATATAGTGAAAGGATATTTTCATGAATTGTTTAATACTGATAAATACATCTTTCATGATTCTTGTAGTGAAATTAATAAAAACCCATATTCTGATTTGGAAATTAAACATCTAAAACGGGAGTTGGCATACAAAGACAAATATACTAATCAGTTGGAAAGTAGAATTAGTGAACAAAGTGATATAATCAACATTTTTAAGAAGAAAATATTTGAACCCGAACAAATCGCACATAAAGAAGTGTCAGATAAAACGCCATCGAAAAACCGTAAACACGCAAAAACCGAAACGGATCAGCTGGATCTTATTATACAAGGTAAAAATATTTCTAAGGAAAGAGTAATTGT
>JAFFZR010022584.1:0-14055 GCA_018397195.1 Lethrus apterus | reverse complement strand
TTTAAAATTGCAAAGTTGTATGTGGTTGCGCACAAACGAAACACTCCGTATAAATGAAAATAATTTTACGTAGTAGAGACCATAAATCCAAACAACTTTCGTCTTACAATATTTTTTGTATTTTGCATAACAATGGAGATATCGAAGAATATCGCACTAATGTGACACCCTGTATATATTTGAAAGGACCAATTGAAACGTGACAAAAAACGACAAATGCTATTGGTCAGTATTTTACAATGTTTCAAAATTAAAAGAAAATATTATTATTACTATATTTATTTTATTATTTGTGTTGTGATGTATTTGAAAATAGAAAAAGAAATTATTGATATCCGTTTTTTATTTTCAAATATGCTCTCCCAACAATACAAGAATAAAATAAAACAATGGCAAGAAAGGAGAAACCTAAAAGTAATAATTATCAATATTTTGTGTCATTAATCTTCCAATTAAAATTTTCTTGGATATTTTCTCTTCATGTAGCTGGTTTGATTGTTATTCTGGGTACGTTGTTATATGCCTTTTAATAACAATAATAATAATAAAGTACTTTATTTTAGAGCTTGTTACAATACTATAATAAATATTACAACAAAAAATAAAACAGCATCAAGTTAGGGGGGCAAGACTTGTAGGCCATATAAGAAAGTCGTTGATATAGTATGGCTTCATTTGTATCAGCAGACATTGTAAATGTTTCTTAAAAGTCTTCAGATCCAGTGCGTGCCTTATATTCTTTGCTAAAATGATTATACAACCGTGTACACATGTCCATCGTTTTTCTGTCAATGACTATGAATTTTTTCTTCTTGAACTTCTTTTTTTTTCGTGGTCAACTTATCATATGTATTTACGTTCTTCTCCTTATTTTTTCTATTGCCTTATATAGATTTATCCAAACATGACAGCTTTAAAACTGTTCTTTGCTTAATTCTATCAGTTTTTTTTTTTTGTATATTTTAGTTGATTACTCTGAATTTTCACAGTTCAATTAGTCTACATTTTTAAATGTCCATGATATACAGGATGTTTCACTTTTCATGAAGACACCTAAATAACTTTTTTATTTTGAAAGCAATCAATATACATTTTTTATCAGTTGCGTAGCCCACGACAATGCATCTTTTTGTATGAATAGTGTTTTTATAAAGTCAAAATCTAGCCAACTATAATTAAAATAAAAAGTAGTGTTGCAAGTAATGTCATATTAGCGATTAAGATGGAGCAAAAAAGTATTTAAAAAAGTTATTACAAATCAGTCAAATCACTGAGAAAACCCAAATATATACAGTGTGGTGATAAAGTTTGGAACAAAATTCATAAAATCGTTCTATAATGTTTTTAAGAAAATCGCTCGGACAGGTCAATTTTTGTTTTTGAATGCCGTCTTCTGACGTTAATTTTTTTGGAATGACGTCATTTGTTTTTGCACAATGACGTCATCATAATTTTTTTTAAATGACTACCCCCACTTTTTTCTTCTGTTTTTAATAGACCTTCTTACTACCTAAACGGAGCGATTTTCTTAAAAACATTATAAAACGCTTTTATGAATTTTGTTCCAAACTTTATCACCACACTGTATATAAATTTTGCTGATAAATTTTCATTTTTAATTCTTCAACATTTTTTGTTATAGCAATATTAAGAGTGCCACGAAAGAAGAAAATAATTCGCAAATTGTATTCAACATTAAAGAACGACAAAATTTAACAATTTAACGAACAGTATTTCAAATAGGATCTTTTTCTACTAAATCACCTTGAAGACGGATACATTTTTAAAAATTAAAAAATGAAAATTTATCAGCGTAATTTAGTATTTGGGGTTTCTGAGTGATTTGTAACAACTTTTCTTAATAATTTTTGGTCTAACTTAATCGCTAATATGAGATTTCTTGAAACGCTACTTTTTATTTTAATTATAGTTGGCTATATTTTGATTTTATAAAAACTCCGTTCATAAAGAAAGATGCATTGTCGTGGCCTACACAACTGATAAAAAATTTATATTGATTGCTTTCAAAATAAAAAAGTTATTTAGGTGTCTTCATGAAAAGTGAAACACCTGTATATGATACCTATAGTCCATTCTTTGCGTGATTGTATTTTTTTTACCCATTTATCTTTACCTGCATTACTTGTTTGGTTGTAATTACGTTCCATATAAAAAGTCTTGCTTGAGTTTTATATTTGCCAAAGTTTTTAGCATGTTGTTCCCCCTAATCCAATGGAATGCATTCTGTTGGTATTGTGAATTATACCAACATTTTTAAAAATGTACGTAGCGTGTTCTAGGTATAGTTTTTTTTTACTGTTACTTTACAAATTTTTAGTTCTAAAATTTTTCCTATAGAGCATGGAGGTGATTTATATATTGTTTTTGCCTGATTCCATGTTTGTAAACTAGTCATACTGTTACACAGCCAATACAAATAGGTTGGGTATAAATAGATTGAAAAAAAAAGAAAAAAAAAACATTGAAAAATTCATTTTAACTTGAAGATGTTGTGGAAAATTTCTAGGAGTGTTAAATTAAAGTAGAAAGGAATAAAAATCTATTACGGCATGGGACAGAATTGTTTAATTAATTACATCGGTGTAAATACATTGCTTTAAATTTGAGTGTTGACCTTAAATGTTGACAGTAAGTGATAAAAGTTGTTAAAATAAACAATGCAAAATAAAGTTAGTGGGCGCATCAATTATACGGAATCTGCAAGTCACAAAAAAAAGGTAAATAACTAAACCGATGTTTGCAAAATATTGAAAGTTGAGTATGTGTGTTGAAGTTGAATATCTGATTAAATATTGAAATGTATCAAAATACATAAAAAATTGAATAATCAACACCATTGAATGATATTGATAAATAAAAAAGATTAGATTAAGATGTAATGTATTTATTTGTTATTTACGAATTTTAACAATTTAGATCGTATCATATGTTTATAAACAAATATTTTTTTTTTATTGGTTTTATAATTTGAAAATATTTTCTTAGGTGTATAGAGTATAAATTTCTTAATGTAGAAGTGAATATTTTTACATCGTGCAAATTAATTTTTGTATGCTGAGTTTTAGGGCATCCTCTGTGTCTTTGAAATCGTTTTTCTTACACCAGGAGTAAAGTTACCAATAAACAATATATAACATCTATTCAAGAACAGAACAAAACAGTCAGAACCTGTTGAATTAATAACGCATGTTATAAATACCGTAAGTGAGTGACAATTTTTGTTACTGGGTGACACAAATGAAATACAGAATTTTTAAAGTGTTCTAAGATACTATTTAAAACGCTGTTATGACTTATAAGGCGGGTATTGAAACGAAGTTAAAAATCAAAATAGCAAGTTTACTTGATGTAGATTTTTCACCTGATGGAATGTCTGAGGCACAAAGAAAACACCAATGGATTTTTTTTTTCTGCCAGATGAGTCAATGGAGAACGAGACCAATTTAGACGTGTACATAAAAGTAAATGAAATAAATAAAAATATATGCCCATTTGGAATGGTGGAAGGAAAACGAGCAAAGATTTCCAACATTATATATATTTAACAATTCCTGCAACAAATCGATGAATGTCTTTTTATCTGAAAGAGATATAGTTTCAGCAAAAAGAAATTATTTAAAGGGATCTTCGGGATCTTATTTTTACATAATAATTTGAAATAAACAAACAAAATTGCACACCGTGAATTTTTTGATTTTAAAAGATCGACTTGGAATAACAATAGAACAATTGAATTTCTTGGTAACCTTAAGTTCAAATGCCGAGAAACCTGACAAATGGGACAACATAATGAAGTTCGTTAACAACTTGAAAACGATTTTAGTGAATTAGTTGTTTGTAAAGATGTAAAAAGATGTAAATAGAATTACATATGTGTGATTAAAATTAGTCAAAGTAAATAATGAATAAAAATCGGCATGTCTTTACTTAAATCACTGTTTATTTCTTAATGTCAAATTGACGTTTGTCAGAATATTCAGCTGCTTCAATAAGAATGCTCCTTAAATTCTTCATAACAGGCAACGTAAAAAGATTGCAACATTTTTGACAAACGTGTATAGTGGTTTAAGTAAAGACATGCCGATTTTTGTTCATGGCTTACTTTGACTAATTTTTTTTTTCGATCACTGTATTATGTTTGCTTATAAAATAAAAGGAAAAAAAATGTAAATCTTATTAACAGTATAAATCCGATTAACAGTATTTATAACTGCTTAAGGATCATTTATAAATAAATAAAAAAAAAATTGAAAATTTAGATAAGATTAGAAATTTATAAAATTTGTTATTTTCAAATTGTAAGCTACACATTAAATACATTGAAGCTAATTTTGCTGTTTGTAATTTTATACAGTGTGGATACCATTTATGGAATATTCCATCAAACAATTTTTTGATTTGTTTTTTTATAGCAACGTGTATACGATGATGTTGAATATAATTTAAACTGTCAGAAATACACGTTGGATCTCAATGGTCAGTATGTGATTTTGCCATAAACTTATAGCCAGGAAGAGTCTCGAAACGTCCGTTTGAAAATCGCAATTACAATATTCTTTCTCTTTCAGCAAGTTTAAGCCCATATACCATCGAGTCTCAAATTTTGAGACTGGTCGGGCTGGTTCCAGGTGAGGTTAAGAAAAAAATCTCAAAAAGCATGCACGTAGTGTCATCCGAATCCTGGCTCTTGCTGGCTGTACTTTTCGTTTAATGGCAAATGTATATCGTGTTGACCATTGGAGGACGTTTAGTTTGGCATGCGTTTATAGTATATAATGTCGCCTGCATGTATTTCGTCCAAGCTGAGCCAGGAAACGCTTGTTTCATGTCGATAAATTTGCTGTTTTGTTGCAGATATTCCGATGAGTTCAACGTTCGCGAGGATTTGATGGGATTGGCGATAGGCGCGCATGGCGCGAACATCCAACAAGCTAGGAAGGTCGATGGCATCACAAACATAGAATTGGAAGAAAATTCCTGCACGTTTAAAATATATGGCGAGGTGAGTTTTTTTTTCTTTTTCGTTACTATATCTAAGTTGAAATATTTCAGACCGACGAAGCTGTGAAACGAGCCCGTTCCCTTTTGGAATACAGTGAGGAATCCCTGCAGGTACCTCGAGGGCTTGTTGGTAAAGTCATCGGTAAAAATGGCAGGTTTATACAAGAAATTGTTGATAAAAGCGGGGTGGTAAGTTCGAATAACAGTACGTTTGATTTTCAATTATGTGAATTTGTTTAGGTGAGAGTTAAGATTGAAGGTGATAATGAACCGCAACCTACGATTCCTCGCGAGGAAGGTCAAGTGCCCTTTGTGTTCGTTGGAACAGTTGAAAGCATAGCCAATGCTAAAATATTCTTGGAATACCATTTAGCACATTTGAAAGTAAGTCGTATGTGTGAGATACGATTTTACGAAGATGTGTTGTTGTTTTTTTTTTTTTGTTGGAGATTTATTGAATTAGCATTTCTTTTAAATTATTTCTTCTGATTCAGGAAGTAGAGCAATTGCGACAAGAAAAGTTGGAAATCGATCAACAATTGAGGAGCATTCATGGATCGGCGATGGGTTCGATGCAGAGTTTACAAATGTCGAGGAGAAATGATCGTGGTTACAGTTCGGATATGGATGGCGGTAGTCGTGGTAGAGGTGGTTCGATGCGCGGTAGGGGCGGTCGTGGAAGAGGGGGCCCAGGCAGACAGAACGATTCAAGATACAATGCCGGTAGTACCATCTCTGATTATAATAACGTGGACAAACGTAAACATGTGGGGACGAACGGTCGAGGACGCGGTCCGACGAGTAACGGACGACCTGCACGGGGGGGTCCTGGTGGTGATCGTCGCGACAGGCCGAATCGCGGCAGAGCCGCGATAGACTCGGCCGCCGGCGGCGACAGGGAAAGAAAGTGATTCTCGATACCTTCATTGGCTGGTCATCTCAGTCAACTTCCATTTCACAGCACTTTTGTAAAATGAGAATTGGATTCGGCTTTATGCACCACACTGTTTTGTTTTGTCGATTTCATAAATTTGTTCCTTTTTTGATTTCATGAAAGATGATGTTTACAAATGGTGGCTTAGATACGTTGCAGGTTGGTGGTGCATAAAGCTCTCGGTATTCCTGGTGATTTCACATTTATTAGACTGACCCGGCTGACGACAATTATTACGACTTACTACTTGCGATATAAGATACGTCCTGAGTGGATTTGTAATCAAATAAAAAAAAAAAAGTGTATTTATAATACGGATTTTGAGGAAAATTAACTACTTTGACATGAATAAACGTTACGTATTTATCTCTGCTATTTCGATTTCGATTCAAATGTAATTCTTTGATAAAATTTTTCCATATTGCAGCATGTGCATCAAAACTTTGTTGTTTCAAAAACTTGAACGTAGCGTTTCATTTTTCTTTTTTTTTATATAAATAGAAGTTTATGTTCTGTGGTGGCAGCAGCTTGATGTTATAATGAACTAATGTAAATACTTGTAAGACGGTCTAATCAAATACTTTCCGTTTGCGAACGTTCAAACGGGAAATATTTGAAAACTCTATGTCACATGGCATCGAGTTATGAAAATGGACCGCGATCTTTTCAGATGATTTACATGCTTTTGTTTTATTCTCTTTTTTTTTTTCACTGTACTATATAATATAGACATACGTTGTTTTGAATTAATGTGAACTCGATGTTGGTTGTTCACGAATTTGAATTTATTGGAATTGTAATTGTAATGAAGGGAGATGCAGTTCACATCATTGTTTACATTGAATTGTTTATAATTTGAATTTAATTGGAAGTCTTAATTTTTTTTCGACTTGAAAACTGCATGTTCCGAAGTTTGATTAACTGTTGTCCGCAAACCTTAATTTAGTTGGTGAAAAGTGCCGTTTATTATCGGCGATTATTTGATGATTGTCGATAATAACGTCATTTTTCTTATGTACATTAGTAAACCGTCGGCGGTTACTAAAATTTCTCGACATATGTAACATAAAACCTTGCTGGAAGGGTACTTAAGCCAAACTGCGCGAAAGTCAAAAACAATGCGTCTAGAAATCGTTGCCATCCGAGATGCGTTGGATGGTTGGAAATTTTGCCAAGTTTGCAGATAACTTCAGAGGCATTAGCGACTGCCAAGGACAAGACTGGCTCATTACTCATGTCGTATATTATTGTGAGACTTTTTTTAGAAATATAACTTGATTAAAAAAGATGTGTTTTCTTTCACGTACGTACGGACGACGTACCCTTTCAGCAAGTCAGCCCATCAAATTGCTTTTTACGTTTTGTTGTGTAGCTCGCTATTAACTTGTAATATCTGCATGTGCATGGATTGCTTGAAGGGTTCACAGAGTCTGTGCGTTGTGTGTTTATCCTCTTTACAAACAAAATTTAAAAATTTATTCATGATCACACTTGAAATATTTGAATCCAAAAATGCACACCACTGATAAAACAAGTTACAAGTTCAAATTTTTGTCAGTCGGTAAAAATCAAAATACAAGCACGAATGTTCATTTGTATCGAGTGTTTGAGGATTTTTTTTTAAATTCGTGGAATAATTATGTCCTATATTTAGGATCACGTCACCAAACGCCCGATACAGTTGATGAACGCATAAGTATCCTACCTCCAAGGAAATATCCACCTGGTCCTCGCGTACGATGGGGGCGACGCGATAATCACAGAGATGATAGACGTAGAACTAACGACGATGAAGAAACGGTTTTGGATAGTCAGGAGGTTTCCAGCGTCGATCGAGGTAAGCCAACAAAATTTTAATCGTTTAAAACTTACCCACCGGATACCCAAGTCAGGTTTGTACACGTTTGGTCTCAAAAATTAGTACATTGAGGCAGTTGTAGTGTCTAAACCATGTACAAAAAAATTTTAGTTCACGTTTGTAAATGTAGTTTGGGCTTATAGCCGTAGAGTTCGGCATGTGTAACATGAATTTGTAAGATAGACTGGGATTGTCTTAGAGTCGGTATCGAGTGCTGAAGCGGTATCTTGGTCGGGAAGTGGTCAACAACACACCAGACGTAGACGTCGTGCTAAACAACGTAGTCGTACGCCGTCCGTGCACGTATCTCCCAATTCAAACGGTAAGTAGCTTGTTATATGCTTTTTCATGCACACTAACAATGCTACAAGTACGATCGAAAATGCTTCAGTTGACAGTTTTCCACCAATGACGGTTGTATACGTTTGTATTAATGGGAGCTATTAACATCAATATGCTTTGTTTTGTTTTGTTAATTTTTTCTTGGATAACTGTGTATTTTTTACAGTTAATAATACCACTCAGGGCGGAGCCAACGTAGCTGAAAACAACGGTACAGTACGTCAATCGACTGTCAACTCGTCCAAACAGGATCAAAAAGCACGTTACAACAGACCACCGGCGAGTCGTCGCAACGAGTCAAAACCCAAAGAGCTTGTCAACGGCACGACTGCTTAAACTTTCTAAGAGGTTGTGCGCCAAGTATTTTCTTACGGTTGTTTTACTACTAATCACCAATGTGCGCTCGATACGTATGATGACTTAATTAAGTTTCCTGAATTGTTAATGTTGTGTTGCATATCTTTATCTTAAAGCTTATTAAATAAAAAATTAATAGTCTTAAAAGGCGGAAGCTGCCTCATCCTGGCTGAAACTAGTGGGTTCTGTGAACCGATTACAAAAAAAAAAAAAAGAAATTCAGTGGTTGTCGCGTATGTAATGTCGTTCGTTGCGCTGTTTTACGGACGATGCGATCAAACTGTATTATTGATTACCTGTGGATTTTTGTGACTACTTTTCTAATATTTAATACGTTTGATGTTTACCTAGCGCACAACGTATATGTATATATACATATAATACATGTAATCAGTTTCTAAATTTTGTTATTACGTTTAGTTCAAGAATGTAGTTAGAAGCCAAAAAGGTTTTCAGTTAAGGAACGAGTTAAGTTAATTTATGTATCTATTTTTTATTTATTTTGTATTTTGTTTTTCTCTTAGATTATAATTAAATAGGATGCAAATCACATTTTGTTTGATATTTCACAATTTTTCTGACCCAAAATTGTCTCGCAAAGAAAATTAATTAAAAAATTGTTTCGTGTTCAGCTTTTCGTTTGGTGCTTCGAGTTATTACATTGGTTGAGAATGGCTATGTACTCATTATTGTAACAATTTTGCATTGAATAAACGATAGATTTGCGCATATGTTTTTTCTCGGCATTTACCGAACATGATGGATTTATGTTGGAATTGAAAGATGAAATTCTTCTGGATTGCATTAATTTTCGTGATCGTCGTTCATCAAAGCCGTACTGATGTGAATTAACGTCCCGAAACCGGCATACAGATGAATGCAATTTGGGCTTTTTAATTTACGTCCGGTAGAGTGTTATTTTTGGGATTCAAAAAGCACACACGTATGAAAACGTGCTCGTCGTGTGGTCCTTGACCGATATAGTCACATTTTCGATTTTCTTCTAATCAATGTGTCTTGTTAAAAAAATCGTCACGTTCAACCTGAATAAATGAAAGTGTGAGGAAATATGGGATTGCAGTTAATCACCTAATTCCGGTCCTGCGTGATGAAACACGGTTAAATTGTACTGATGTTCAGAAATAGACTCAAATAGCTCTTAAATTCAACTTGCAAGGCCGCGATCGACACGTATTACGTAATCCACCGCGAAAACCGACGAAAACTATGTTGACGTACGTTTTTCCAGCGCTTGTAATCTATATAGAGAGAGGAGTTAGATAAATTAAAATCGTAGATACTGTCCAGTTGGGATCTCAATTGTTTACGCGAAGTGTGCTGTCCCAACAAAGGCTAAAAAGTTTTGAAACCAAGTGCTTTTCAAATTGTTGGATATTTTCTCAACGGCGAACAGTACCAGGTGGGTTTAAAGAAATGAATCGATAGATCGTTTAAAATCGAAATTTTTTAATTATCTTTGGTTATCAAAGATCGATACAAATTCTTAATAAATGACTTAAGTAAACAGAATCGAGGTGACGATAATCCGATTTCTCGAGTGTGTGTGTTTGATAACGCGAAATCGCAACTTGAAAACGTTTGCAACGTTTGTTTTAAGGCTCCCTCACACAGACGCGATACTGAATTGTAATTGCAATTAGCACATAGAATTAGCACGAATTACGAACCAGCTTAAAATATCTATTTTTTTTTGTAATGTCATTGAATTTGTACGAACTTGCACGACTACATATTAAATCATAGTGGCATCTTAAATACATTTTAAAAAACGACAATTATTATCGATATTTATAATTAGAACTCGGATGGTGTCATCGATGTCATCGTCATCAATTGATCTGCGCGAATAACGGGAGAAAGTTCATTGGCGTAGTTAGGTTAGAATTATTTACTTATCAAATAATACCTATATATAAGTACACTATAAAAGTCAATGTCTATAAGAAACTAATTACTATTTAAACATAACTACAAACTATAAAACTTAAATAAATAGCAATTGGAAATAAGTAAAAATATCACATGCCACTACATGGATTAAAATGTACTAAGTGCTGCCAACCAAAGACGAAAAATACGAAAATTTGCGTCATCAATGGGCAGAAACCCATTGATGACGCATCCGAATTCTTAACTTAAATGGGCCTATCAGTTTGTGTACTTGATAAAAATCACAGATGGCGCGCCGCCGTTCCAACTTACAGATGAACTGTAAATAACCCTAAATTTCATTTTTATTTACATTTACATTTAAAATTGACAATTTGCAATGGATAATTACAGTAGACGTTTACAAATGTAAACGTGTTCTTTTTTAATAACACGTTGACAGTTACATTCTTGTTTATACAGGGTGAGTCATAACATACAGAGAAGACTAAAATGGTAGTAAGAGAAGACCGAAATAAATATGTTTTCTTAGTAAACTTTTGACCAAAACACAGTAACCAGAAAGTTACAGCAAATTAAAGTTAAATCGATTAATGAACATTCTGTACAAACTATGCTAGTAACTGACTTTTTAAATTTAAATTGAATTTACATGATTGTTATTTATACAATGTAAAATTTAAAAAATTTAAAAACATAAAAGTAGCAGCAATTTAATTGTTTTTAAAATGCTTAAATAAAAAAAAACACTGATTCCTCATTAATATCAGTGGTATTCAAAAAGTAGGCGCAAAAAATTTTAAACTGATGCAACTTTCTTGTTATTGATCTTTTGTCAAAAGTTTACTAAGAAAAAAATATTTATTTTGATCTTATATTACCACCCTTTCAATCACCTCCGTACGTTATGAGTTAGGACTGTTCCTGTATATATTATAGTTACTCAACCGACAATAGTTCGGGGAATTTTGGGATAGAGGGCATCGAATTCACGAGAGGTTCATTCATAAATTTTGAAGCGTAGGAGTAATGATATAGGGTATTAGTAAATGAATATGCTATGTGGAGGGTAAAATATAACATATAAACAAGGCTAATACCCTATATCATTACTCCTACGCTTCAAAATTTATGAATGAAGCTCAGCGCCCTCTATCCCAAAATTCTCCGAACTATAATATATATAAACAAGGAGTTACATATAAAATTCACACAGTTAGCTATAGATGACAGTTATCCTTTCAGGTTGTTATCGTTACAGCTATACAAACTAGGTATATAGCTTACGGACAAAGTCGACTCGATATACTTGACATTTTAATCGCACCAATAACAAAACCAGTTGATCGAACGAAACAATTTTTATTTGCTGCCTCAACGTGAATATTTTTCATTGTTTCTCGAAAATATTTAAGAAATTTGTGTTTTAGAGGATGTTAAAAAATAATTTCTGCGCGAGACCGGCGACTGTGAAGAAAATTTATGGTCAGTAGCGCAGCATAAAATTTAGCAAAGGGATTACAAATTTATTTTTACACATAAACCAATTTCAATTGTTTTAAAATTGCTCCCTTGCATACTTAAAATAATGCTGATGAGGACTACAGTTCAAAATTGTTTTTTCTTTCGTGTAATGGATTTTATGTTTCTATATTGGCAGTTTTAACCCAAACCCAAAAAAAAAAGACGATCGATTTTGAATTGAATAGTTTAATGTGCGATATTATTTGTGTTTTTCCAGGTATAAAAATGGAAATTTTCGGTATAGAATTCGCCCCCTTGAACGTCCCGCTAAAAAGACGGATCCAAACGTTGGCGGCGGCCGCTTGGATCGTAACAGGCTTTACAGGTGGCTTTGTCGGATTTTTCCTGTCTATATATTTGGTACTTTTCACCTGTTGGCGTTGGCCCACTATGATCTACTTGATCTGGATGTGGATCGATCGGAACACTTCGGAAAGAGGCGGCAGACGATCATCTTGGGTTCGAAATTGGACCTGGTGGAAGGTTTTCAAGGAGTATTTCCCGTTGAACTTCGAACACATGCCCCGTGTCCAATTGGACCCGAAGAGAAATTACCTTTTTTGTTGTTTTCCGCATGGAATACTGTCGGCAAGTCTGTTTTCCGCAGTTGCCACAAACGCGGGCGGCTTTCACGAACTTTTCCCCCATCATACTCCGTTCTTGCTGACGCTGAAGTATGCTTATTTGATGCCGTTCTTTCGCGAACTGGGCTTCGCAGTCGGCGGCTGCGACGCCTCAGCTAACTCCATCAATCATATCTTGGGCAAATCGGACGGCGGCAACGTCGCCGTTTTGATCGTGGGCGGTACGTCCGAGCAGTTCTACAGTCGACCAAGGAATTACAGACTCGTTTTAAAAAATCGTCGGGGTTTCGTCAAGTTGGCTTTGAAGAACGGGACGCCTTTGGTGCCTGTAATTTCGTTCGGCGAGACCGATTTGTACGATCAAGTCGCGAATCCCGAAGGATCTTGCGTACGTAACTTTCAGGAATGGTTGAAAAAACGGACCGGACTCGCCCTGATGCTTCCCATTGGACGTGGATTTTTCCAGTACACTTACGGACTTATTCCGAGAAGGACACCCGTCACAACTTTAGGTAACATCATCTCTGTATTTGCTGAGACCATGTCTTACACTGAGAAAGCAATTCGTTTTGCCGGGCGAGTTATGAGAGCTGGAGTGGGATAGGCTGCTTGCCTTTGTGAAGGCAGCCGAGTTCCCCTAGCGAATCCTGTATGATGCACAATGGGCCACTAGGCCTAAGTGCTGCGGGCCCCTTTGGAGTCTGTCCTATTTCTAATAATAATAATAATACACTGAGAAAAACAGTTAATTTTTTTCTTTTTTTTCCAGTGGGATATCCGATCGAAGTGGAAAAAATCGAATCGCCGACGACTCAACAGATCGAGGACTTGCATTCGAAATTCGTGAAGGAACTGGTGCGACTTTTCGAAGATCAAAAACACCGCTACATCAAAGATGCCGACGACGTCCATCTCGATATCCAATGATGGTCTTTAGTTGTTAAACGTCCCCGTTTCGTACATTTTTATACGTTTATTGTTACCATTAGGATTAATTTGTGTATAATAATATGTTTTTAGAATATTTTAGTATTAAATAAAAAATAAAATGTTCATAAATTTGTCACGAGATGGCGCAGCGCGAACGTCGAAAATTGTACAAACATTTCTATGATTTTTGATTTTTGGTGATCATCTGACGACTGATTAAAACAATCGCCACAGCGCTGCGCTGCAAATTAATTTGCGAAAAGAGCAGGGGTGGCAATGTGTTGCCAGGTCTGGTGAATTTTCACCAGATTTGGTGATTTTAGGCCTCATTTGGTGATTTGGTGGAAACTTTTATAAAATGTCCTATTTCTGGTGATTTTTCGAACTCAAGAATTGCTTAGCTTTTTTAAATGTTTTATTTTAGTTAATATAATATAATGTATGTATACAGGATGTTCAAAGTTATCTGCGCACTATTGCTATTTTCGTTATTTTTGGAGCTACAGAGTCGGTTAAATTAGCAAAGATGCAGTGATTTTTCCGCTGATTACAACGGTCCACACAAAAAAACAATTGCGCATCACATTTCGGAG
>JAFFZR010022575.1:0-13741 GCA_018397195.1 Lethrus apterus | reverse complement strand
AATTATATAAAGATTAACTGTAAATTGAACAAAGTCTATACATCTAATATTGGGTTTCGAACGTTGTAAGGTATTGAAAGTTTAATTTTTTATTGTCGTCATGTTCTCACTAAATAAAGCGCTGCACAAAACCAATGTACCTAATTCAATTAATTGTTTTACCAAAAATTAAAAAAAAAAATATCAGAAAATAAAAATTTACTAATGTAATTTAATATTTTTGTATATACGAGTATTTTTATTGTAATTCTTTTACATCTTTACCAAAAACTTATGTATGAAAACCTACTTTTGCATGTGTTCGTAATTGAACGCAGACTCATAAAAGGAGAGATAAATAACTGAATCACGCTATTGAGATGAACGGATACGAGAAAGTGAATGAGCGACTTACCGAATGTCGTGCTTGTCGAAACTTCTCGAGGGCCCTCAACTCTTAATCTTCTGTCGAAAAACGCGTAATGCGTAAACTTCACAATCACGTAAAATAATTAAAAATGCGGAATAGCACATAAAACGTTTGTAACAAAAATATTGCTCGGCGTGGCGAAGCAGCGCGCACTGTATAGACCGCAGAGGCAGTCGCTCCCGTACGACCGTCTCAACTAAAGTTATTTCACATGAATGTGTGTCCAATTGCTCATAAATAAATAAATAAATAAATTAAAAAAATTGTAATAACTTAATAATATTTATATTAATTTATAACAAATATTAGAGAACGCGTAGCAGCATAATTCTATAAATTGTTACGTGAATTTTTCAGTTTAAAATTGCTATACTTAAAACGAAATCAAATTATTAATCATTGGCTCCATCTCGCGGTCTGTGTGATTAAGATCTATTTTTGTTTCCGTTTTTAAAAATACGGAATTTGATTCGAGAATATTTATCGTTTGATTTATTATTGTCAGTTTTCCTGGTTTAGAATTATTTATTAGTGTCTGAATTCGAAATAATCTAATTTTGGGTGACGTATTGTTTCCTTTTTTTGTATCCGTGACGTTCCATTTGGACATAGCGCATGTGATGTGTGTGGCCAGACATTCTGCAACTGGTAACGTCGAGTCGACTCGAGATTTAAAACTGCGAACTATCTTGGATATTACGGTGTGAATTTCTTATTGGGTCTTATGTAATTTAGCCCCACTTAAGTGAAGGGATTTGAGAAATCATAACCGTTTGTGGAATTACCGATGGATTGTTGAAATTTTTGGAGGTGTTCGACGTGACTCGCCATTTTGAGGATGTAAAATTTATCGAGGAACGTCGCTACAATTTGCCGTTTTCATCTCAGGCAACCTCGCAAGTAAATTTATGAAGTTGGATCCGCCGGGGAGGTATAATTTTCCACTCCGATCGTTGAATTGGGAAGTGCGAACCTCGGTGCGTACCAACCCGAAGGGAGTCAGTTCTCGAACCACCATCGTGAACCCAGAAAGCGGAAATCGCTATCCAACAAGCTAAGTCGTGCATGGCTCTCAATATTTCTTTGGGTTATTTGTTAGTACGTTTTACTTAATTTAATTGTTGGGGAAACACACGTATCACCGTGTGTTCAGGAAAATTCAGTTAAAGTCCAGTTTTGTGTAGCGACTTTCAATTTTCAGTTTTGCAAATAACGCAGCTCTATGTAACTTTTCGTTCGACAATTTATCAACTGTTTTTTAGTGTTATGATTAGTGTACAGGCATGGGCAACTTAATCAAGACCGCGGGCCGGAAAACAAATATCACATCAAATCGCGGGCCTCATAATGACGTTTTAAATTAAATTCTTTCAATACGGATATAGTTTCAAGACAAATTAAATAAAGGGCCAGGTTTAATAAGATTTGAAAATTGTTATGAGGGCCGGATAAAATCAAGTTGAGGGTCGGATCCGGCCCGCGGGCCGTCTGTTGCCCATGTCACTAGCGTTTACACTGTAAACGCTAGTGATCACAAGCCGTATTAATTTTATATTATTCGTATTGATAACGATGGTGGGTCGTTGTTGAGCAAAAAGTTGTTTACGTATTTTGTTTCGTCGAAAACATAAATACTAAATGTCATTTGCATTATTGTATTTTTTTACCCCTTTCTTTTTACGTCAAAGTCGAACACATACAGTAAAATTTCTAATTTAATGCTCTTTTGATTATTTGATATGCACAATTTAACTTAATTAATATTATACCTTCATTTGTTATTATTATTTTTTTTTTTTTATTGAAACCTTCCGGTTGTTCGGCACCGATCGAGTTTCCTGTTTTCTCGGTTTTGTTTTGTAGTTTCCTCCGGCGCTTCCATCTGAATAATAAACCGTAGTGGCGCCTTAAGAAAATAATAAGTGAAGAACCCTGCCCGTCTCCACTGTAGCTAAAAGGGTAGTTCCGGAGCGATTATGAAACGGTGAATATTTGGAAGATTCGACATATTTTCTTTTGTTCTTTATTCATTTCTTGAAGGTTCATAGTTTTTTTTTTTTTCTATCGACGAATCTTAATTGGTAAAATTAATTTCATGTGGAGGCGTTGCAAGGCATAGACTGTATACTGTATAATGAATTGATGTCTTAGCATAAAACAACTTGATAAAATTTTAATTTTAATTTTAATTTATCAGTCCATTCCTTGGCTCTATTACAGTTTACTTTGGTTTGACAGCCAGTTTTTTTTTGCCTAGACAAATATCGACCGCGAGTCTGGTTGATCTTTCTACAGGTTTTGAAAAAAAGTTTAAGTTTCCAGCTAACTCGTCAGCTATTGTAGAAATGTTTTCCGTACAAGTATTCCTTTTCTTAGCGCTAAAATTAAACATTTTCTCCCAAAACATAAAGCCGTTATTAAAAATAATCTTCATTTGACAGTTTACATCAGGGGTCGGCAACCTTTTTTGGACGGTGAGCCATTTTCAAAATAAAAATATTTTTAAGCGTGCCGCACA
Source organism: Lethrus apterus (assembly GCA_018397195.1). Taxonomy (NCBI): domain Eukaryota; kingdom Metazoa; phylum Arthropoda; class Insecta; order Coleoptera; family Geotrupidae; genus Lethrus; species Lethrus apterus. The sequence continues at coordinate 10,814 of JAFFZR010022575.1, read as the reverse complement.
GATGTTTTGTAATGTAGTATGTAGCTTAAATAGGTTTTTTTAAAAATCAATTACAAATATTATTAAAAATCAATATAAAAGAAAAAAAAATAATTTATTTTATTCAAATAAGTATAACAATTTTTGTTATGTTTTTCGATAATTCATTTATATCGGATTGGGTTTCTCAAAAGGTTTTGCAAATTTTCATCGGTCAGCCTCGTTCTATGTTTTGATTTTATGTAATTCATTCTTGAAAAAAGTTTGTTCCCATAAATAGTGCTCGAAAAAATGCAAATCATTGATTTTGTAAAATTTCTTAAATTAGGAAATTCATTTTCTGGTAGACATGAATAAAAAGAAATTAAATTATTTTCATCAAAATTATTTTTATATACATTGTTTAATTATTAATCAATTAACTCTAGTTGTAAATTGTCTGCAGGTGCTTTTAAAATATCAAATTTAATAGGATTTTCAAATATTAATATATCAATTTCTTTTGCATAAAAATCATGAAATCGATAACGAAAATTTTCGTCCAATAATTTTAATGAATCAATATAAATATTATACACTGTTTGTCATTGTTTTTTAAGAACGATTGCAAAATAGGAAAATGACAATAATTATTTTTTTCAAGTTGAGAAATAAACAATTTTATTTTAAGCTGAAAACTTTTAATTTCTTAAATAACTCCTTGACTAACATTCCTTTGCCTTGAAGTGTTATATTTAATTTTTTGATCTAAGTTGTAATGTCAACTAGAAAAGCTAAGCCATCTTACTTCAGAAAAGTACATAATATTCTGCATTCTTCGAAATGTTCGATGCTTCATACCGTTCTTGCGAATATAGTTGGCGCATCTTAGCCTTTACTCCACCTCGCTAACGCTTAAATGTGTATGAATAAAACATATGCTAGTTGTGCATAAGCAGAGCAAATTGTTAGAAAATTATGATGCTTGGTGGGCCGCATGTGGCCGCGCGTTGCCGACCCCTGGTTTACATCATAGCCTTGACAAGGGTTATGTAGTAAAATAAGAAATCCCAAACAAGACCATTTTGTTAAGTCGCAGGAGCACTCAAATTTTGCTTGAAAGTAATATAAATTAACAACCTTTCAAAATAATTTTTGTTACATTGCGTAAAAAAAAACGTAAAACGGAATGAAGTAGCGAATTCGTATGTAGGAGACTTTAAAAGTAATATACTAAAGTAAGGTTATAGCCAGAAATTTCCTGTTACTTAAGATAATAATGGATATGCTTGTCTATATGGCAATGATTTGCATAGTTATTCTAGATATAATGAATGTTAGTTACGAACGTGAACTATGTGCGAATACGTGTTGCCATATGGATTGCACTCACCCTTCACAATCACAATAATTTGCTTACAAAATTTGCGTGTAGAAATTTCTAGTTCTACAGTCAAGATGGCCTAATTAGTTGTATTTTCGCTAATTAATGAGAAGCTCATTATTAATTTTGCCCATTAATGCATGCGTTCCTTTTTAATGTGCTCGACATAGCACCAAGACGTGATATTGCTCATATTATAATAATATTTTAATTGTTTAATTGAAATTATATAGGTAGCTTCTTGCCATAGTAATTTGTAACATTATTAATATAACCTTATTAGATTTACTATACTATGTTCGTGAGTTCGGAGGAGTAAATACATAAGCCAGAATTACACTGGAACAATTTTCGAACTTACCGTTAGTTGGCCAACACTGATCGTATTAGTTAAACGTCCAATTCTACTTTTGTTCGGTTATTGTTAGATGCGATTTCGTGCAATTGTCTGTTAGATTTTGTGTATTTCTTCTGTCTTTCATTATGAAAAGTTAATAAAACACGCACTTCTTTCGAATATCTGCAATCACTTTTAAAAGAGAAAAATGTAATAAATTTGTAATTTCTAAACCTATTTTTTTGTTTATTAATAACTATTTACTACTATTTACTAATCAAATAAACTAAAAACTATAAATGCCCTAAACGGGGGCGTATCCTTGGCGGTGTAACTACAGTACTTGTCCTCGGATTTGAATACATTGCTGCACTTCTCTTCTATAAAGAACTGTTTTTGTTAATACATAGTAAATGACTCTTTAAATACTTTAAAATCGAACACGTCAGCTGTCACACGTGTAAACATTAAATACCGGAAATCTTGTAGCGAATACGGCAGTTTACATTGTGTAAACGTGTCTCGCAATTAGCCAATCAGTCATCGAATATTTTAAGTGAGAATTTTAATTTACTCCTCCGAATTTACGAACGTAGTATAGAAGTTATGTAATAAATTGTTGCCATTTCAACAATATTTCGATGAAATTTTTTTGGAAATAAATAGTGCCGAAAGACACTAATTTATCGGACAATCAACAAATTCCGGCGATTTTAAATATATTTTATTTAAAGTGGATATATTATAACGGGTGTTATTTTTAGAGGTTTGAACTTTAAAATGAAATAATACACATAAAAATCATGGTCATTGCCACGGTATTGGCATTATTGAGAAGATAATGTTATGCCATTTGTGTTTAAATATGATTTCTGGCATATGGGCGCCGCGGCTGGCTCGCATGAAGCGCATTCTCGAAGTAAAATTTTCGACCACTTTTTCAAGCAGCTGAGGCCGTTATAGGCAAAAACCAGAGCTCTCCCACATTAACGCCATTCAATTGGGGAACGAACAAATCAGTAATCATAGATCTGTAGCGCCCTTCATTGACCGTAACAGTCTGGGCGGCATCATCTTTGAAGAAATATGGGCCAATGATTTTTTGTGGGTGTAATGGCGTTAATGTGGAAGAGCTCTGGTTTCAACAAGACGGTGCAACATGCCACACAGCGCGCCACACAATGAATTTATTGGACGAAACGTTCCATGAGCGCATAATTTCGTGAAATGGGTCTGTGCATTGGCCTCCACGATCGTGAAATATAATTACTGGATTTTTTTCTGTTGGGATATGTAAAGTCGCTTGTCTATGCTGATTAACCGCAGACTTTGGACAACTTGGAAGCCGCGTTATAGCCTCAATTGCTTGAAAAAGCGGTCGAAAATTAGACTTCGAGATTGCGCTTCATTCGAGCCAGCCGCGGCGCCCATAAGCCAGAAATCATATTTAAAGACAAATGGCATAACATTATCTTTTCAATAATGCCAATACCATGGCCATGACCATGATTTTTATGTGTTTTATTCCATTTTAAAGTTCAAACCTCTAAAAAAAAACACCCGTTATTATGTAATATAAAAATATGAAATTAAAAGCTTCCTTTCTCCGTATATTTTTAGCAGGAAAGTGGTAAACAAATAAATCCTTCTAAACAGCTGTATTCACAAACAAATTGTCAGCTGCAATTTTGTCTTAAATTAATTGACGATGACTACCTGGTATAAGCTATTTTCCAATATCTCATTGTAATTTCGATCTACACTTTACACATAAAGTCAGCAAATTAATAAATCCAAATTTATTGTGTGTTTAAAAATCATACTAAACTATACACTACAAATAAATGATGTATCACAAGGAACATTATTCAAAATAACTATTCATTGCACAAAATTCACTATATTTCATATGTAATATAACGCTACTAAATAAAATTTATAATTTGCAAATTATTTATTCCTATTTTGTAATGTTAACTTTATTTTTTCTCTGCAGATATTTTTAAATCTAAGGGACGGAGAGAGGATTCTACCGAACGGAGGCAGAGCTCGAAGACGGAAACTAGACCAAACTCGATATCTCTTGATTCCGAGCTTAATAAAATCTCTCAGTTACTTTTCCTCAGTCCGAATTACACAATTGTTCAAGCGCAAACACGAACAACAGCTATTCTTCACTGTGAAGTTTCTGACATAGGAAACAATACGGTAAGATTATTTGTGAACTACTCTATAAATTACAACAAAAAGTTTTTGTTAAATGATAACGATAAAAGAAAACACGATCATATAATAAAAGTAAATTGTGTAATATTTTAAATTAAATAGATTGATATCCAACCAAATTTGTAAGTAAAATATTAACAAAATACAGAGTGATCGAAAAAAAATTAGTCAAAGTAAGCCGAAAATCGCCATGTATTTAGTTGTTGTTGTTGTGCTTTCATTTTTAATGGCTTCGGGCAGTAACCGTATCAGCCAGTCACTCAATTTTTAATTAGAGTAATGTGTGTATTTTTTTTTGTGTGCGCCCATTCCTCTAGAGCACCGTTAATTTTAGGCCAACGGTGAATGCTGCCGCCACCTCCAGACTCGCAATTGAAACGAATCAGACACAAGAGAGAATCGAACTCGAGACTCCCGAGTGACAAACGGCGACCCAACCAGGCGGGCTACGCCGGGGTGTATGTCTTTAGCTAAACCACTATTTATTTCTTAATGTCAAATTGACGTTTGTCAACAATATCGTCATAAGAATATTCAGCTGCTTCAATGGGAAAATGCTCCTGAAATTCTCATAATAGGCAACGTAAGAATATTGCCATTCACCGTTTCCTGTTTCATTTCCATTTCTAAAGTAGGATTCTAAAACAAAAGCTTTGATTTGTTTGGACAAAATATTTGACTAACGTCAATTTTACATACTTACCTTGACTATTTTTTTTTTTTCGATCAGTCTGTATAAGCCTAATATAACTAATTTTTAATTGAACAAGAACAAGAACGCAAGAATTCTGCATTTGTATAAAGTAATACAGTATAAGCACTTATGGTACAATAAAAATTTGCAAGAAATATTTAATTAGATTTTTCCTCTGTAAAGGGTAATTAGGAACATAAATAATCAATTTATTTCCAGGATAGTATTTTTAAAATTTGCTCGTAAACACTTTCCGTTTATGTGCGCAGTTGTCTGTTGTAAATAATAATAATTTTCGCCTCAGTTTCGTCCGATTTTTCTTCAGTTTACTTTTCACATTCGACTGGTTTGGTTCTAATAAATAAAGTTTAATGGGTAACAGAAAAAGAAGGGCTGTAGTTTGTTGCATAATTGCAGCAGTGTTGCTGGAAGAAGAAGAAGGAAAACGCCGTGAACGTTGGTGCAAAGATAGGTATCTGCAGAGAAACGTTTTGCCCAGCGATTAAAACTTACTGAATGAGTTACAAGAAGGAGGGAATTAACAGTTATAAAAAGTACCTAAGGATGGACGAAAATGCATTTCAAAATTTTATTGAACAAAGTTGCTCCCCTCATTGGAAAAAATGAAACAGTTTTGAGAGAAGCAATATCACTTCATATCAGACTGCTTGTGACTCTTCGGTTCCTGGCAACTGGGAGAAAATGCAAGATTGCAAGATTTGAAATTTTCAATGAGACGTCGATGAATGCTGAAAGCTGAGTCGGATTCATCGTGTAGGGACAGCAACTGAACAAACTTTACTATAAACTGCGCAGATTATTGATGCAAAAGAGGGTCCGAATGCACAGACTTTTTATCGGCGTGAAAACCGGTCTAAACTGCACAGTTCGCACAGTTTATCGCTCAGATATGGCGTCACACGTGATAAGCTGCGCAGATAAATGGAAGGTGTATAGCTCCCTTAATGTGAGTCAAGTATTAAACCAGAATATTTACTTTAATGAGTGGGGTTAATTACAAAAAATGCTCCATTATTCATCGTCTGTTTGGAATATTTGCCACAACAAAAACAGTTGGTTAGGGTAAATATGAGGATTGAGACTAGTGCTATGTGGTTTGTTGGTGCTATTACTCAAATTAACTATGTTTTTTGTGCCTCAGATGCACCTTAACTGAAAACGATCTGTCAATACTGAGATTCAATTAAAAACACAGGACGTACTAAACATCTTATAAATGGATTTCTGTAACATTAAAAACATAGTTATTTCTTACATAAACATTTTAAATAAATGGAATAGTTTTATTTGGTTATAACATTTCTTACTTCATACTTAGATCTGTAAAAATCGATGTCTTAAGTTCAAGGATATACCAGAAAAGGGCTATCCTTACCACAGGGTTAAATGGGCTATTGCCCAGGGGTGCCAGTTTTTGGGGCGTCAATTGTTCTTATAACCTATTTGTATATTGTATTTTTTTTTGTACTCATTATTACTCCTTTTGTACACTCTTTTTTACCTTTTCAATTTCAATTGCGGAGCGAACCCAACCATAAATTATAAATTTTTAAAAATGGACCTCTTAAATTTCAATAATTTCAATTACGGAGCAACTCTAACCCATGCCAACCCAACCATAAATTATAAATTTTAAAATGCAATTACGGAGCGAACCTAACCCTTTTAAAAACTGACCTTTTGAATTTCAATAATTTCAATTATGGGCGAACCTAACCGATGCCAGTCCAACTATAAATTTTAAGAACTGACTTTTGAATTTCAATTTACGGAGCGAACCCAGTCCATACGTCCGCCTTTTTCCATCCATCCGTACTCCTTTTTCGTAAAAAATAATTGGTCACCTTATTTATTGATAATTCAATTAACTTTTTCTAGTTCTGAAACTTCCCATCTTCCCTTCCCGTATATTTTCTTATGAAAAGGAGCGCATTATTGTTAGTAGCCCACGGGCGCCAAATATCTTAAGACGGCCCTGTACCAGAAACAATAATATGGAATATCTTAGACCTAGTGTATATTTTAAAGTCACTAATTATTTATTAATAACCTAGTTGCAAATATATTTCACTTACTATTTACACAGTCTTTGCTTACAGTTTTAAGTAACATACAATTAGCTTACCTTTGGGCTATGATCAACTGTCAATTGTTAAAATTATCCAACTTGTTTAAAAAATAGTTTGCAGAACCTTCGAGAGATGGTATTATGAATATTTTTCTCATATCTCAATATTCACAAGCGCATTGAGTTAGGTTGTGTTGATTTATTTTACAAAGAGAAAAATTTCATTCATATCAACTACAATGGAGATTGGTATCAACGGAGCGTTACCACTTCCATTTTAGAGATTAATATATCGATGTGCACTTCGAAAATTAATTTCATTTTCGAAAAAATGACAAATTTTAAATATTTCAGGTTACATGGAAAAGAAGGCGAGATTACCAAATTCTCACATTTGGGCTGCAGACTTATAGTAGTGACAGCAGATTCTTTACTAGAGTGGGAAAAAATGGAAAGGTAATATTAATTTAATTAATCATTTTTATCACTCACAATCCAAATAACAATGACCCTATTAAAAAACATATTCTTTTGATTCGACAAAAATGTCTGCTTTCATTCAAGCAGGAAACTATTTCTATTGCGATTTTTTTCTTGTTATAACGATGTTTTCGAATGCATGTTTCAAATTTATAAAAAGTGTAAATTACTTGCTGAAATGCTCGACATAGAACAATAGATTTCCCATATACACATTCCAGTTTTTTTATGAAGTACAGAAACTTTAATATATCCCGTGTGCATTCAGTACATGATTAATGGTAGTAGTTTAACGACGGTTTTAATTGAATTGCAAAAAATCATAAAGCATTTCTTTTTGTTTACGACTATCACTTTTGTTCAATGTTTGTTATTGCGACAGTATATGTCATTTTAAAAATTTGAATAAATACTGAATAATAATCCTTAAATATTAATAATAAATGTTGTATGTACATACAACATAATTATTGTACAAAAAATATATATATTCTGTCTGCTTTTCTTATCTATCTATCTATTCTATTCTATTCTGAAATATTCTATTCTGAAATAAGTACTGATATTTTAACGGGTGAAAGCTGACAGTAACCCAACCCCAAATATGCAAAAATGACGGTCGTATATTGAAGGGTGTGCCAAAAAATCTTTTTAAGTTTTGCGTAAAATATGACAATAACGCCGAATTATCATCAATAAAGGTTCTTTTGCAACATTTCATGTTATTCATGCCAAAAGAAGTTGATTTTCAATGCGACACATATTGATATGGACACAGGACCGTACTTAGAACCTAATACCCTATAAAAAATGACATTTTTCGAAAATTTAAAATGAAGATAGGACCGCGTTTTTACAGATTTGGATTTGGGTTAAGGTCAGCTATCACCTGTTAAAATAAATGACCCTGTATCTATATTTTTACTAACTGCTTCTGTAATTCTTGCCTCTGAGAATTTTATTCTTTGAAACATAATTTTCTCATCGATATTTCTGAGTTCTTGTAATATCATTTCATTATTTTTTGCACAAAAAAAAATTTAAATGTTTAATATGAAAAGTTTATACAGAAATTTGATAGATAGATTATGCTATAGTTAGGCAATCTTTAATTAATCAAATATAAATGGTTGCAGGTTTTTCCAAATTAGTTTGAATAATATTTATTGTAATTTGTGGCATGTTTTTTCTTATAATTGATTTTTATATGTTTATAATGATCTCATTTCCTTGATCTGGTAATAGAAACGATTCGACCATTAAATTGCATGTAACGCGTTCTCAATAATCATTTAATCTGTTATATGCTTTTTCTTATTAGGACTGGTGTCTACATATAAGATACGTGCATCCTGACGATGCAGGTATTTACGAGTGTCAAGTCTCATCGCACCCTCCTTCTAGTATTTATGTAGACTTACAGTTAGTCGGTGAGTGAAATTAAAAACATAACTTATATAATTCCCTGCCAATGAAATTGATAGTCCTAATTGTTTATCATATCGATCGGTGCACTCAACATATCTCGCCCAAGGAAGTAAACAACGATGGAATCAAATACCTACCACGAATTACGCAAGGCAGTTATGTAACGATCATTGTCAAATCTAAGGTGCTGGCGCATATATGGCAAGGAATAGAAAGTCTTAAAATGCGGGCTTTTTTATTTTACTTTTCAAATTTCATAAATGAGTTTCAATGTGAAATTAGAAATTGTCAAGAATTTTGGTGTTAAAGCATACAGGAAGGAGTAACGTATTATGTATCTGCACTAAGAAACGACCAACAGATTTCAAAATATTTGAATAATTAACTAAATAGAGATAAAACCATTTTATTTTATAAGATAAAATTAACTTCTTACGAAGGCTTCCGCGGCAGCTCACCATTGTGTATCTTTATATCCGAGCTGGAACCGCGTTATTTCGACGTTTGCAAGTCAGAGGAGCTTTACTGGTAACCATGTACTCCAGTTCGTTATGCATTTTTAGAATATTTTTGTGTCGTCTTAATGATGTCACTTGCAACAATGTACGAAACATTATAATTTGCTTCTAATTTCCACTAAAAAAATTTTTACCCATATGTTAATTGTATAGGGTACTAAATTATATGGAAATAATATTAAGCCTTTATAAAATTAATAAAGATACTTATTTAGTTTGCACTATAAAAGCCATCTTCCCATATTTTGTAATCGAAGAACTATGTAAGATATGAAGTTAACTAAAAATATTGTTAATTCCCAACTTCTACAAACTTTATAAAAATTTTCACCTAATTTCTATTTAAAAAATTCTCGCTTTTTTATTATTATCAACTTTCTAACATAAAAAAAAATTAGTAACAATTTTTAGTACTTTTATACTTATCCACAAAGAATAATATATCATTTTTGAATTATTTTTTTTTTTAATGAATGGAAAGAAACAAAAACGACATTTTGCGCAATAGCGAAGGAAGAACTTGACAGTTTGACTGTGGATTATGAACTGTAAATTTTGCATTAAAAAAGACGTTTAATGGCATTTGAAATATACGTACGACTTTTCGATATTTACATAGTATTTACAACATTATATCATCCCCTTTCCATCCATTATAATCCGTCATCCAGTGCTCTCATTCATCTCTTCATTTCCTGCACAAGCCACAAATGACATACTCTTCCCCATCCAATATTTGTTGACCCCTTCTTCATTTCTAAATTATTACATTTCCCTCTTACACGCCTTTTCTTCCCTCCAAGTATTCTGGCTTCGTTCCGTATACACAGATTACTTTGTACCTTCTATTATAATTGCCTTTCTGACTTTTTTCATACCTTATTTGTCGGTCCACCTCCTTCCATCCAACTACCACATATCCCATGCCTATTTCCTGGCTTGCCCTTCTTTCCAACATCTTTGAACATCCTGTTTTTGCATACATTTCTATTCTGTCCCATTTTGAAATATTCTTTTTATATCTTGTAACACCATCTTTGTCTTTTTCTCTCACTTTCCATTATTTCTCGCCACCCCTCTCCTGTTTGTACCATTTTCTCTCTTCCCGTCTTTTATAGGACGATGTATTCAGATGTGGACCTGTCAAGTATATTTTCATATACAGAATGGCCCACCCAAAACGAAACAGACGTATTTTCTGGTATTCAGACGCTTAAAAAAAAACGCTCAGACAGGTCACTTTTCTTTGGAAGGGGGACAAATGTTTTAGCTGTTTGTGGTCACCTAGTTGCAACCTTAAGGGGGTGGGAGTTCACTCTAAAATTTTTAAATGGTAAGTGGTGCTTGAATTTTTGATTTCTGATCATTACTTAGAGAACTCTGAATATTCAAATTTTCTTCATCTTTTTTGGCACCTTGGAAAATAGTTGCTTACAAAATACTGAAACAGATGAATTTTCTTTGCAAGGACACATGCTTTAGCTATTTCCGTTAACATAGTTTCCACTCTGGAATGGGGTTTGCCCCAAAATTTTGAAATAGCAAAGGGTATCTATCTACTCGGTTTGGAGCATTTCGCTTTTTGTTAATTACAGAACCGGTTTCTCGAAACTTTCCTACTACCTGCAAGACGTATTTTAGATTGACATGCTTATGTGCAGGCCATTTAAAAACTTTATGGTGAACTTCACCCCCCTTTT
>JAFFZR010022574.1:0-15471 GCA_018397195.1 Lethrus apterus | reverse complement strand
AACAGAAACTACATCAAATGCTCAAAAAGTCGTCCATTGTTTATTCATACATAACTGAGCTCTTCGCAATGTCGAATTAATAACTTTTTGTAAAATACGTCTAGATATTTCACGAAATTCTCTTAAAACACAACATTTTAATTCATTGCTGCCTCTGATGCATAGCTTAGACATGCATAAGAGTACCCAAAATTTACAAATATCGTTATAACTTTGTTATTTCTACAAATAAACCCAAAGTGTTATACATTATTGAAAACAAATTATGTTCTTTTAGATACAATCAAAGCCACCTACGATTTGTATTTAAAATAAGAAACTTAGCTATGAAATCTCAAAAATTATAAAACCTATTTCGATTAGGGTAACATATTCGGAATCTACGTAAAAAAGTACCTTAATAATGTTAAAATACTATTCCGGTATCTTTTCAGCGAACTGCGCTACAAGCGAAAATTTAAAATGCCACTTTTTCTTTTTTTGCGTGTAGCGTCCATACCGACCATTATTTTGAATGTTTCTTTTTTTTTAGTAAGTAGGCCATGATGTAGCGCACATTTTGTCACATTTAACCAACTCTCTATCTCTTATAGTTTACGAGATCCCAATAGTGAGCACACTATCTGGGACAGCCTGTATACAAATATCTCAAAATATATACAGTCTGTTCACGGGAACATTCTACAATAGCTAACTTTTTTATTTAAGGAGATACAAACTTGGTTAAATGGACAAAGTTTAAGTACCTTGCAGTGCGCATTTCACGTAATAAATTGTTAAACTAAAGAACATCGCGTTGCTGAGATACAAGCATAAAGATTATTTTTTTAAATTGAACATCCTGTATATATTTTTTTTAAGTTGCTCTGGTCGCCTGCTATAATTAATTATAAGACAATTTGTCTCTAGGATCGCTAGTTAAAAAGTTAAAAAATAAGTAAAAAGTAAGTAAGTAATAAGTAATGAAATAATAAAAAAAAGCAAAAGAAATATTGTTGTCGATCCTCCTCTTGCAACAAGTTGTTTTACAAATGTTTTTCATCCTTCGGACTGCACCAAGCACCAATATGTATTATCAATAATAAATTATTTATTTACCACTATTATAATTATAATGAAATTTGCAAAATTATTTTCCCCAAAACTCTTTTAATAGCGGTTTTAGAGAAAAAACCAGAGCAACTTAAAAATATAAAAATATACAGGTGTTCAATTTAAAAAATTAATCGTTGTGCTTGTATCTTAGCAACGCGATGTTCTTTTGTTTTATAATTTATTGCGCGAAATGCGCATAGCAAGGTACTTAAACTTAAAATCTCTTTAAATAAAAAGGTTAGCTATTGTAGAATGTTACCGTGAACAGACTGTATGTTTAACAATAATAATGTTAATTAACAATGTATCGTATGCATGTGATACATGTGACGTATTTGTGAAATTGATGGTCAAAATAAGATGCTTTTCACGTCTGAAATTTAATAATATAATATAAAGCTCAGTTGCTGTTGTATAACGTTGATTAATATCAGCTCAGATGCTGTTATCTGACACTGATTTTTATAAATCAAAAAACTCATACACGTTCCTTTCGAGTCATCAATTCCCATTCTTGATCAATATGTCTCACACCATTTCTAAGCCACATAAAATGTTGCAACCGTAAATCCAAAGAAAAGTCTTTGCGAATGGTGTCTGCTGTGTATTTAACATTTCTAATTTGTTAACGATTTCATCCAATTAGACCGAAATTAGATGCCGATTCGATCGTTAATTCCGCTAATTAACTTTAAACTTATCGATCGAACTATCAATTCCGCAAACGTAAGCGCATTTTTATTTAAGACTTGGCACGCCGACATTACCGCAGTTTTACCATAAAATTCTCGTCGTATTAAAGTCGTGTACATTTCTTTTCTCAGAGTGGCCATGGAATTAAAAGTAATTTTGTTTCATTGAGTTGAAATTGCATATCGTTGTAGGATGTTGTTCTCATGGTCTTGGGATTTGTACTCTCGATCTTTTTTTAGTTTTATGGTAATTATTGTAGAACTATCTATATCCTTCTAGTATATTGAAAGTTTAACATATAAAGTTACGTTTATACTTTCGAATCTATTTTTCATCCAAGAATAAAAATCTTTGAAAATCGTTCCAAGTATGAAAAGCACGCGTCTATGAGTATATCTAGATAAAGAAGAGTTTATCGATTTTCGGTGCTAAATGAACTCGTACAGCCCTCGCGGGAATGGTTGTTTTCGATTCGGCCGAGGGGTTCGGGTATTATTTTAAAATTTCAAAAGCTTTTATTTTCAACTCGCACTAAATGCTCGCTACAAAGACTGTCGTAATGGCAACGCTAAAACAAAATTTTTAGATGGACTCTGCGTTCGGACTGAACAGCTGTGTTTTATAAAGGGGGCAAAGTTATTTTTAGATTTCATAATTTTCTAGAACAAAAGTCGTAATTAAAATATGAAGAATTTTTACATTTAAACTTTGTTGCTATGGCATCGAATAAAATAAAACTGAGGATAATCAAGTGTATGTCGCATCTTGAAAAAAAGGCGATCTTGAAATATGCGAGACATTATCTCATAAAGTGGAGTCACAATGGACAAACTGCGAACTCACCATGTTCCTCATACAGAACATGTTTCAATTTCATATCTTAGATGTATTTAATGTATTACAGTCTGTTTCGAATGAAAGTAAAAAACCCGTAAATATGTTAAGTAAATAAAATATACCCGGTGATGTAAATGAAGCTGAAAGAAAACCTTCGGAATGTACGCTTTCGAATCAATGTTTCTATTTCAGGAGACGTTGAAAGAACCATGAGTATGAGAATTGACATGTGAATGGCTCCTAATAGCGTGCACTTTGAATAACATGAATTAAAATGTTTGCTTCAAAGCATCTACGTATGATATGTATATTATTACATTTAGGACATTAAATGAATCACATTAGCAATTCTTTACTGTTTATTCCGTTGGTAAGAACTTATAATAAAAGGCAACTGTTGGTATCAAAATGCTATACTTTTTTTGTTTTTATATCAATGAATAAAATTTAGGAATGAATACTTAGAAAGTTAGAGTCTAGGAACTTTTATACTTGTAATTAATGTAATAAATAGGAAAACTGTGTAAATTTTGATATTAACAAGCAAAGAAAAAATTAAAAAAATAATGCTTTTGTCAAAAATTATAAATCGACATCGACTTATGTTTGCTTTCATTTGTTTCATTAGTCTCAAATTCCTAGAACGACTGGAACAATACTTATTTCTTGACTTTAAATTTCCCCTTCATTTCAAAACGGTTGAAAACTCAAGAAAAAATCGTTTCCGCACTTGTTTTGTTTATGTTGTTAGTAGGGTAACTGTAGCTACCGGGGCAGAGTGAGTCATAAAGCTGGGCTTGCATGTTGTACATGTATACCGGATGATCCACTTAAGTGTATCCACTTAATAACTACTTTGTTTTTAGAGTCTGAGAAAACGAATTAAATGTAACTTCATAAGACACCAATATCAAATTGAAATAATATATACTTTTCATTTCTTGTTAAACAGGAAACTGTATATTTCTTTATAATATTAGTCAACATTTTTTCTTCTCAACGATATGCAATGTAATCTTACAAAATGCCAACAGTAAGTTAGCAACTTTTTTTTTAAGTAAACAATTATTCTTACTGTGGAAAATTAAACATGTAGTATAATTATATATCTCAGAAAACAAAATCACTTTTTTTCCAAAATCTAGAGAATCCTAGAGACCCGTTTAAAATCAGATAAAACGTATGCTACGAAAAGTAAATAATTCAGTGTATGAAAATAATTGGAAAGACACCATAAAACATATAACAATTTTTTCACGTTTGTAAAAAGATTTTTAAGATTGGAGCGATTTTAAATTATAAGATTTTATTTTTCATCCAAAATGTATAATATTTAAAACAGCGAGGAATAAAATTGTATTTACGGCAAAATGGTAATTAGCAAATAAATAATAATACGTTTTTAAAACTAAATTTTTAGAGCCCTAAGTACTACTATATAAATTATTATCGAAAAATACATGTTTAAATAAATGGTTTCTAAGAAATTTATGGGGATTCGAAAACAAATCAAAATATAGACATTTGCTAAGCCGATGGTGATGTGTTTTCCTTGAAAAATAAGAAATAAATTTTTAAATGCAATTACAAATTTGGCTTAAATAAATTACGAGCAAGGGATTATTTTTTGACAATAGGGCCAACGTTGCCATTCCATTTGCGCCGTTGATCAATTTTTAATGTACCTAATATAATTATGCTCTTTCCAAGTACAGTTTTAACTGATCAATGTTTATATGAAACTTTTTATAATTTATGTGTAGCACCTGTAAATAAACATCTGTAAGTTAGATAAGTTCACAACGCATAATTGACATTCCAATGAATTAATAGGGAAAATAATTTTAATATAAAGTAAATAAAACTAATATTAATGACACAGTTGTGGTATAACAGTAAAAATATTTCATGATGTGATTTTAGTTAAAACTACTTCAATTAAAATTTAGTACAATTTAAAACACAACGGAAATGAACGAAAATCAATCCTAAACACATAATTAAAACACGCTATATAATCCATACTTCGTAAACTGTTGGCGCCATCTATCGGTAGGTAGCAGAAACACCATTACTTACAGATTATCCTGACGGTTGCATAACAGACACGTTGCTATCAAGATCTAAACATAGATGGCGAGGCATTCTTACACCGTAAATTCCACAAAAACTTTCAAATTTTATATAAAATCGCGAGTAAAATTCAAAATTACTCACCTGTACTTAAACGTTCCGACGTTTCCTTTGCTAACCGAATAGCTGAAAAAGAAAATTCGCAAATTAATGACCCACATTTCCGACGGATATTAAGACGACACAATCTTATCAGGTTTATCGTCGCAGTTATGTTCCGGGCAGAATTAATATCGAACCCGACCACATTAAAAGTTTACTCGGAGCATTAAGGAATATAAACGGGATTAAGTCGCATAAATAAAACTTGATTATGTTCCTCTGACAATTTCCTTTTTAGTGACGGGCGGAACCGAAAGACAAACAGCCGTCCGGAAAATAAACGAGGTTGTAAAATAGATGAAAATTAATTATCTCGATAAAAGTCCCACGGATTGAAAATCATTAAATTCGCAATTTCGATAAATGAGTCACGAAAACGTTTTTATTTTAATTAAAAAACAATACACGCACGTATGCACGTCATCAAGGATATTGACCACGCAAGGTTAGATCAAAATACTCGAACGTGCAGCTAATTTATTTCGGTGCTAAGTTCTTGACTTCTTTAAACGGAGGATGTGTGTCTAAATACTCTAATCACACCGTGACATTTAGAAGAGAGAAATCATTGACAAAATGACCGTCTTTTCCAAATACAAACAATTTAAAAAATATTTTTGCTCGCGCTTAGCTCAAATTTAAATCGTGATATATTTAAACTTTATCGTTCCGACACACACATTTTTAATAACCATTATCTTCATTTACGATGTTAATTTAGATATTTTGTTGCACGTTTTTAATTTCATGTTCATATAATTGAAAAAAATATGCTGTAACTAATTTGAAATGTTTTTATATGACGATAATTAATCAAATGAATCTAATTTTCTTGTCTCACGTATGTATGTACGACATCTTATAATTATTATACATTAAACGGCGTAATCAAACAATGTGATTTGTAAGGTCAACGGCAGTTATTAAAAATATTCAAATCCACGCCTCGTTTAATATTGAAGGTTCGACCCTATTCTTTAAATAAATGATTTGCATGCAAGATGGGAAATGCTGAAAAATATAATATATAACACGACATAGGAAGTATGTGGAAAGAGAAAAATGTGCTCAAGTAAAAAGCTAAAAGACTGGTGGTCAAAGAAACTAAGACATAAAAAATTAAAAAGAAGAAGCTGGCTTGGAAGAAATAGAGTTTAACCAAGGATAGTCAAAACATATTAATGACAAAGCGAAAAGAGGTAAAAATAGCACTAAGAAATTAGAAGAAAAAGGCCTGCGAAAGATTTGGAAATGAAGTTTATAAAAATAGAAGATTCTGGAATAGAATAAAGAATATGAAACGAAGAAGAAAGAAAGAAATAAGAAGAATTAAAAACAAAGAAGGAAAGATCGATAAAGAAGCACGAAACACTAGAATTCGACTACAGACAGACAAATGTAGGAACAGAAAAGGAAGATGCACAGATCGAAGGGGTCAAAATTAAAGAAGTAAAAGAGGCATTACAAAATATAAACCGGGTAAAGCCGGAAGAGTAGACAATATTGAATCAAACTAATTCGTAGCTGTCGCTGAAACTTTCATCATCAAAATGATATGTTGATCATTTAATCCTAAGCCACTATAACAATAATCCATAAGACCGAAGTACAAGGCAAAAATGCGAAGCAACATTTCTTATCATTCTTCAAACACAAACAATTTTGTGAAAATGCTATTTTTTACAAAAAAACACAAGATCGAAATTTAATAGTGATCGTTCGCTCTTCGAAAACACAACTGATCGAGTGGCGAAATCACCAAATTAGCAACCTTGAATGTAATATATGCCCGCGGCCTTATCTGTTATTTGCAGCAAGATAGAGAATGGAACATCATCGCGTGCGCAATATACAAATACTATTCAATTTTCCTTCATTTTTATTATAACATTTTATTACTAATTTTCGAACAAATAAAACCAATAATCCATTTTAGTGAAGAATTAAAAAAATCGAAACTAAACATGCTTCCAATTTTTTTAGTATAACAGAACTTTAATCAATACTTCCAAAAAGTTGAAAAACTTTGGTGAAGAAAAAAAAAATGTTAGTTTCCATAATAACATTTTAACAATTAAAACCATATGTGTGAAATTTGCGTAACAAAATCTTGAAGTATTTTGACATAATCGTGGGATGTGATATAATTAGACTTGGTAGGTGTGCAAATAAATACATTGTATTCGGAAGTTTGGTATCTAACGTAGAAACGCTTGTAATGTCGACTCTGTGGTAGATTTAAATGCTATTTTTGGCGTGAATTGTCGTAGCTTTTATACTAACTTTATCCCATGTGCGATGAACTGTATTAATATCGTCGTAGCTCTTCTGTTTTTCATTTCTGGGATATAGTAGCATAAGAAGATTTCGTGCAATATTTCATTTTCTACCGACTGTTGCATGGGTGTTTCATTTAAAACAATATTATTATCTGAGTTGGTCCTGAAACGTGATGCGCAGTTGTTATTTTGTGTGGACCATTGCAATCAGCAGAAAAATCACTGCATCTTTGCTAATTTAACCGAATCTGTAGCTCCAAAAATAACGAAGTTAGTAATAGTGCCTCGATAATTTGAAACACTCGGTATGCTACACTAAATATTCTAGGAATATGCCACCAATAAAGAAAAAAAAAATCTTCATTAAAAGAAATACCAAAATCACTACCTACAACATTTGCTTGTGATTCATTCTTTAACATAAAATGTACAGGCTGTTTAAAAAATGAAAGCTTGGTATTTTTGCCAAAAGCTAAAACTAGGAAACTTTTCTTCCTATGATTTTTTTGTACTGCATGAAAGTATTATTATTATCTACGTTCATATTCCAAACATTTTACTGAATAATAACTATTCGATCAAAATGATAATTTATGTGCAATTACACTAAGGTCCCGATTTTTAATAATTTGTCCCGCGTCCCGCAGCGTTTAAAAAATGTCCCGACTTTTGGAAAGATTAAATTTTTGTCAATTATGTGTATATTTCATTATTTTGAAACAAACTATGTTCCATACAATAATGTATTAAAAATTGTGGAATACGCGCTGTCCTTACCAGGAACTAATGTTGCGACTGTGAACGCGTTTTTTCTACGGTAAATAAAGTGTGGACATCTGATAAAACACAATTAAGTGTTGAGATTTTGAAAGCCATATTATATGTGAAATATAATTTAACAATTTCTTGCGAAAAATTTTATGACATTTTAAACAACGACAGCAACTTACTACAAAAGGATATATACAGTGCGATTCTAAAGTATCCCTCCCCATGATAACTTTTGAACGGCTGGAGCTATCGCTATGAGAAAAAAGGTCGATTTTTAATTTTTACGTACAAAATGTTGGTGTTGTCAAAAATTCAATTCCACTTCCGGCGAAACAGGAAGCGATGTCAACTTTCTTATTTTAAATTGAACAGCCTGTATATTTTGACGTTTTTGGAAAGACAACGGATAGACGAATCCAACGATAACATATATTCAACTTCAATTTGAAAAGTAACAAGATAGGCACCAATAAATTTTCTGCCATTTTCTTTATGTCTTCCTTAGCTAGCCATAAGGCAATGAACATTTTTAGTGTTAAATAACATGAAAAACCATTAAAATACATTTACTAACTAATCAGCTACAAAACAAATAATAAACAAATAAAAGCAAATCTTTATTACGAACTTCTGGTCAATTTTGCTTAAAAAAAAGTAACATATAATACACATAATATACAGGTGTTTAAATTAAGAAAGTTTACATCACTTCCGGTTTCGCCGGAAGCGGAATTCAATTTTCCGACAACACCAGCATTTTGTACCCCAAAATTAAAAATCGACCTGTTTTTCTCATAACTATGGCTCCAGCCGTTCAAAAGTTACCATGGGGGGGATAGGTTGAAATTTAAAAACATACATTTTTTGCGTTCTTTGATAATAAAATGTTGTTGCTTTAGAATAATTTTGTGCAACAAGATAACTCCCTCAGTCAATTTGTCCCGCTTCACCAATGTTAAAATCTGGTCACCTTAAATTACACGTAATCATAGTATATGTTCAACAACTTTACACTTGTATGATAACTTGATTTAAAACAAACTCCACATTACGTAATCGATGAGAATAGTAAGTACCTACGGACTTTACAATTTAAAACAACACATTCGATCTTTCCCACTAACGCTAACGCCAGCTTACGACGTCGACGGCCTCGAAGTGCGTACTACATTATCCATCGCGTATTTTTCCACATTAGGCTTGAACTTGATCGAAAAATATGTCAATGAGCAGGCAACAAAGTTGGCAAAGACCAAATGCAAATTTTTGTAAAATCGGCGGCGATATTGAATTTATTCAAATCAGACGGCGTATTTCACAATTTGCAAAAAAAATCGACGATCTTGAGATTAATTAACGGCTTATATTTCATAATTTAAATGGGAAAATTTCTCAAACATTGTGGGTCATGGTTTCGACGTCAAGTAAATGCTTGCGTGATAAGATTATTAAAGCAACGTCAAATACAGTAATTATTGCAGAAAATGGAAAGGATGCACAAAAATAAAAGTATAACTGACGTAACCAGTTCTTTAAATCGCATATCACTCTCATATAAAATCTAAATTTCAATAATAAAGATAATTTCATCGATAGAAAAAATTTCTTTATTGTTGAAATGTACCTAAAAGTACTTAATAATTATGCTACTAATTGAAAATTATGGATAGAATTCATTCGTTATTGCCTTCCATTGTTTTTTTTTGTATCCGCACAAGTCGAATTAATATTGGTTACTGTACGCACTTATCCATAAAAAATGTTTAACAAAATAGTATTAAACTAAAGATCATGTACGACCAGGGCCCGCTGAGAGGGGGTGATATCTGTGACTTTTGGCATCGAATAGGGCCCGACCGTTGGGGCCCTAACGTGTCACATTCACGGAGCCAACCCAACCCATACAACTTAATACATTAATGTTGCAAAGTTTTAACTGACCTTTTGAATTTCAATCACGGAGCAAACCCACCCAACCTAGACATTTATATGGCAAAATTTTAAAAACCGCCCTTTTGTATTTCAATCACGGAACGAACCCAACCTATATCCATGATGTTCTTTAAATAAGTACAGATATTTTAACAGGTGATAGCTGACCTTAACCCAAATCCAAATCCGCAAAAACGGCGGTCCTATCTTCATTTTAAATTTTCGAAAAATGTCATTTCTTTTATGTGGGCATTCGGTTCTAAGTACGTTCCTGTGTCCATTTCAATATGTGTCGCGTTGAAAATCAACTTCCTTTGGCGGGAATAACATGAAATGTTGCAAAACAACCTTTATTGATGATAATTCGGCGTTATTGTCGTATTTTATTCAAAACTTAAAATATTTTTTTCTGGCACACCCTTCAACATAGGACCGTCATTTTTGCATATTTGGGGTTGGGCTATTGTCAGCTATCACCTGTTAAAATATTTGTACTTATTTAAAGAACAACCTGTGTATACAAATCTTTTGATTTATTGTACAGTTTCTTTAAATAAATGTTTTATATGGACTTTTTTATTAAACAAATTTGACGCAGCACTTTTTTAAGTGAAGCCCTGACCACAGTCTTGTCACGGCCCCGAAAATGTCTCTCCGCGGCCCAGTGTACGACGGTTAAAAAATATATTTATACAGACTATTCCTCTTCGTATTAACAGATGAAATTATGAAGCAAGCAGAAGTGAAGGGGGAGGGAGAAATCGATCAAAGACACTCCCCGACCGGAAGATCAATTGTAGAATTAATTAAGAAAACTACAAGAAATGGGAGGGATCTAATAAAGGAAAATCGGCGAATTAAATTTTAATTAATAATTAAAAATTGCAGAAGTAACGCGGTCGTTTGAAGAGTTTTATGATTTATAAGTTGAAACAACAGACGTTAAAGATCTGATCTGGATAACAATTTTCAAAAGTATTTCAACTACACATTAAATCAACACATTTTCAAATCAGTCCGAAAACTCAACAAAAACGTTACATTTTAAACAAACTAATTCCATTAAATCGACAAAATAAATTGCAAAATATCATAAATTACGCAGAACGCCCGGCGAATTTCTGTTTGCTTATGTAATTTCGGTTAGCGTTTCCATGGCCTATCATAAATAGAAATTAAACATTTCACATGAGATTTAATAATAAATATCCATCGTTAATTAATGTTTTGTCGTGCCGCATCAATTTACGAGCCACGCATATTTTCGCACTCGGCTCCCCCAAAAAGCGAATTTAAAATCGTATTTAATTTTGTGTCCGATCGAAATCAACGAATTTCGAACGAGTTAATATTAAATTATAGTTTACAATTTTAGGGATGAACGAAACCATCGGAAACAAATATTGAAATATATACGTTCGTTTGTAATATTTGCAATGGAAAATAATTTGTACGATTTTTAAATACATAATTTGATAGAATTTCAGAGTATTTAATTTAATTAAAGCTGATTTTTTAAATTTAATTCGTTAAATTAATGATAATACATTATATAATATTTTATACAAAAATTACACAGAAGCAATTTGCAAGCACAAAGTACGAAAACATAAAAAAAATTGGTTACAAAATTGTACAAAGTTATAAACAAAAGACAATACATTTTAAACACTGTTATTTTTTACGAAATCATTATTTGCTCATTCAATTATAAATTGAGTCCTAGAAATAATTAGTGAGCAAAAATAACTTCATGATAGAAAAAATTCTCTCAATAATATTTAATCATTCTGCAGAAAGCAATAAACTCTAGAAAATAATGCATAGAGCTTTCATACACAGACCAGGCAAAGCCTTTTCAGCGTTTAAAAACAAGCAAAAAACTGAAAACCTACTACATTTCATCCTGACAATGAGCTCGACAGTTATTGAGTTTTTAAACTTATGTGCTAGTTCGGCTTTTGTTCTGCGAATTTTCAGCAATCAGCTTTAACTTTATGAACAACACATTATCTTACTATAGACCGTCGTAAAATTTTTAATAGCGGCGCCGATCATCGATTCCGCCAACTAAAGTTTTATTTTCGATTTTAAGTTCGTTTCAATACGTGGACTTAATATTTTCAGTTGGTACCGAGTGAAGAGCGGCATTTCGTTGCACGAGGATGAAATCAGCAATAATCACAACGCGTTTCACGTATTTTCTTTTCAGGGAAATTAAATCAATTACGGCAGAGGCGTATGCCGGAATGAAGCTAAATAATATCCGTGAATGTACTCATTAGGGCATATCCCTATCTTACTCGTAATTAACAGCTACTAAAAATGAATATGTACATTTTTTATGCACACAGTGCAAACGGTATGAAACATTTGTTTTTCTTTTCTTGCAAAACCATTGAATTCGTATAAATGCAAAATTGCCAAAGTTTTATAGAAAACTAAAAATGACTACAAAAAGTTCTTTCAAAAGTAAAAAATTTCAACGAATTCAATGGTTAAATAAATAAATATTGCCCATTAACAACCTACCAGCAAAATTTTGATTTGCTCGTGTAATTTTTTGGTTTTACTACAGGTAATAATCCTTGCATTTGATATTATTTCCAACCATATTGCATGTTCCTGCAAGCTCAGCATAAACTATTACACTTTTAAACAAAAGAAAAAACACAAACAGCGTTCAGACGAAGCTGCAAACGCTGAAGGATATGTTTAGGTGGAAGGGGGTCAAAATTGACAGTGTGAATGTTCTATATTCTTAGAAAAAATGACCATAAAGAGATTGTATGTCGGGTAAATGAAGGCCAAATTTTTGACAAAAATGTTGTTTATGAAGAAAAATCGATGTCGTTATGTGGACGAGAGCACGGGACATTCATGGGAAATCTGAGGCTGATATGATGATGTGCGGTTTACAAGAAGTCTTGACAAAATTTACATCTGGTAATATTTACAAGAAATCTGTGTATGAAACTGCGGGTGTATGTGATAACAATCTTGAAGAAATAGTGGTGGTCTGAAAATGATAAGACTGGTCATGAAAGAAAGGGGAAAAAAACGAAGACAGACTAGTTGAGACTGGGCAGTTTAAAAGTGGATTTATTCATTTATTCCACGGAAAACCATAAAGGAAAATAGAAATTATACTTAGTATCCGTGAAAAATGAATTATTATAAGTAGAAAATCGGTTAACCATGTGGAAAACGTGATCATAAAAAATTATACAGCCAAAATAAACAAAAGTACAAATTGAATGAGGGATGTAAATAGACATATTGTATGAAGATGTAAATAGCACAAGGACCTTTATATAAATCCTCGCTTTTATTCCGGGTTATTTAGGCATACCTTATTGAGGCGAAAAAATTAAATGAAAATAAAAATAAAATTTGTGTGTGGATTTGACAATTCCAAACACTTTTCAACAAGAATCCCGTAGTCTCGTTATCGTAACGAACGATCTTCACACGGAAAACATCTATTTTCGCGCAAGGACGACGCGTATCTCGAATTTCCTTTGCAACGTGCTAAAGGTATTTTTCACGCAACACCTCTCCGATACAGAAACGAGACGTTGCTGGCCATCGTTGCATAAAACTCGCAAACAATTCGAATTGCACAATCGGATTTTGCGCTGACACGCGAACCCACGAAACTAATGTCAATAACGAGACACGTCAACGTGATTTATCTAAAAATTCAACGGCGAAACGTAAGCGCATAAATTACGGTACGTACATACTACGTGAAATTCGACCGAGAAAGTCTCAGATTAGAAGCGCGGCAAATTCGATATGCGAGTATTCTAATTATTGGGCGCACCCGCGACAATGGCGCATTACGACGGAAAAATTATGTTTCGGTGTATGCAAATTTTAAGAAAGTCGGGTGGGCTAAACTTGTATAAAGGCCCGTGTCATTGTGGGATATTCCCCTATCGGAAAGCCGAATCACAAAAAATGGGCATTTGAATAATTCAGAATGCGATCAACGTCAGCTAATGTTTTCAATTTATTTTAAATAAGTCTCATTCGATACACTTTCTAAATTGTTTAGGGACGGCCAATATATTTTGAACTTATAAATTCTTCTTAGTAAACTATTTATATTTTTCTATGAGCCAATTCTTGTAATTGGTGTTAACAAATGGTACTATATTTAAGCCTGATAGGTCTTTTTGTTAATAATAAATGATGGGACCACCCAAGTCTCATTAAGCGAGAGAAAACCTATAAAAGCAATTCATAGGTCACACAAAAAAACTTGTACGCAACCTGTAAAGCTTTGCGATTTAAATATTCAGTTAAATTTCGATCGAAGCATATAAGTATATAAATGATTATAATTCGTTAAGTAGACAAATTACTGAACAGAGCAAATGTGGGAGCGAGTAAAAATGAACAAATATGATAAATATAAATTTGACAAACAAAATATTCCAACATTAGCTGAGCAATTGCAGAAATATAAATAAACCCATGATAGGAATTGCCGGCCAAATCAAAAAATTGCATTACAAAAATACGTAAAGAGGAAATGAGCGTTTGTTCACTCCATGCTCTCTACCGGCCGGCTCTCATTGAATAGAATGCACAATACGAAGAAAATTCGTCAAAAAATTATTAAAAGCTATATTTTTGTTAACTTTATAAGTTTTATTGATAAATAGGTTTTTCCCTTTCCCTCTCACCACTTGCCCAAACCTCGAAGAACTTATCTGGACTGAGAGGGACTAAAAATAAGTAGTATATATAGGACAATTCTAAAATAGTTAAATTTAAATTTGCAAAAACGACGGTCCTATGTTCGAGTATGTGACAGAAATAACAAACATCGTAAACACAAAGAATAAATCACCAGAAAAGTTGTTGTTTATAAAATTAAGTAGTGCAGACGGTGCTGAAGAGGTGGAAGGAGGTAGATGGGCAGAAGAGATTCGAACAAATGATGGAGGCGAGGTACAACAAGAAGTACATAAAGCATAGAGGACACCGGATTACTTGGGAGGAAGATGGAGGTTGGGAGATGAGAGAATAGTGGCGAGATTTAGATGCGGAAATGAGGCGAGGCACAACAAATATTGGATGGCAGACCAGTATGGAAGGTGTAGATTTTGTGGAGAGGGAAGGGATGAATGGATGCACTGGCGGTCGGAATGCGAGCAGGTAAACCAGGAGGAGGACAAGGAAAGTGGCAGGAGATGGTGGACGATCATGAACGAATCAGTGGAGGGACTGGAAAGATTGAGGAAATGGAAGGAGAGGATGGGGAGTATGCTATGAGAATAACGGAAGCATACATTTATTATAATTAATAGTTACTTATACAGGGAAGTGCATAAAAAACGGACAGAGCTGTAGTATCGTTATTAGTCATCCGATTTTCAAAATTTAAAAACCGCATTGAATTGTTCAAAGCCCGCTATAAACTGGCAGTAAATAATATGTTTTATTTTGAAGCGCCTCTGAACAACGATTGTCAACTTTTTTTTTTAATGGCAACATATCTTTTTTTTCTTTTTTTCGAATTCTACTTTTTTTTCTGAACACAGCGATATAATAAAATCATATTTTGCACGAACCGTAGCCGTAAAAATCAATTAAAATGTGATCACAGTGAAACGCA
>JAFFZR010022573.1:0-15533 GCA_018397195.1 Lethrus apterus | reverse complement strand
TCAATCTCCAAATATGTTTTGCCCTCCTTTGGCTTCACATCAATTCATTACCTTTATTCATCCTTGCATCATACCTCTCCCTTTTATCATAATAGTTTTATGAAGTGTTTCCGATATCCATTTATTTATATAAGAAATTTGTTTCATTAAGACGTTGAAATAGTTTAGATATTTTAAACAAAACATGTAAATTAAATAATAGTTAAACTATTAATTATATATTATAAAATATTTATGAATGTCATTAGTTATCCATAAAACTATATGTATATAACATTATTTTAATATTCTTTTTAAAAGTTCCCCCAGGATACATTTTGTAAAATATTATTATAAACAATAATATTTTAGCAAACATATTTTTTTCTTAAAGTGGATATATTTTTTCATTTTATTGAACCCTTTCCTTAACAACATCGTTGCTTTAGAATTATAAATATGCATATTATTTACATTTTTAAGTCGTTTGGAATAACACCGTTTACATTTAGCGGAATAATATGGTAGTTTATTAGCAGTAACTTTGCGAAATGCTCGCTTCAAAAAGCTCAAATTCTGACCTGGAGGCAAAACGCATAATATTAGATTTTTAAATTTAAGCGAAACTTCGAAAGAGTTACTCTTAAAATTGTTATTACGGGATTTTGTTAACTCGTAATTTACCTTATCGGCGGCTTTTTATATTTACTCTCATCAGATTTTATTCAGTATGTAGATTATGATTTTATTGGTATGTATACGTAAAGTAGTCTAAAGATGATTTTATTATAAAAATGATGCATTAGATTTTATTATAAAAATGGCGCAAGATTTTATTATAAAAATGGCGCAAGATTTTTTTTTTTTAATGAAACTAGAAATATTTAAATATCATACAGTGACCGGCAGAAATGTTGCAACATATGGGAAATTTTTTTATTATTGAAATATGGTAAAATTTGTTTTGGGGGATAGGTTGTGCATGTCCACCAACCCAAAAATTCGTTTTGACTCATGTCACGTGACCACTAGTATGGCGGGTACTTGAAAAAATATGCTACTAAGCTGCAAAAAGTGGGGTTAGATGACATGATATCCTAAAAAGTTATTTGAAAAAGTTGCTTAGAATTCAATTCTGAGGCTATATGCAAATTTTTGTAAACATATTAAAAAAAAAATTAAAAACCACAATTTTGTCAATTTTTTTTAAATTAAATTACATACTCCTTTTTTGGGTTTTAGCAGCTCAACAGAAGTAAACTCTCCGAATTTGGTTGATAATCAAACAATTTTGTCAATTCTTGCATAACTAACAGAGTTAAAAGTAAAAATTAGGTTTTCAGAATGATAGTTGCTGTTGCAAGGGACTGTACAAAGTACTAATAAATAATTTTTAAATTGTTTGTATGCTTAAGAAGCATCTGTATTCTTTTTTGCTTCTGTCTATTGCTTATTATTTAGTAAAATTTATTTTTTACTACTCCATACAGTCCCTTGCAACAGCAACTATCATATTGAAAACCTAATTTTTACTTTTAACTCTGTTAGTTATGTAAGAATCGACAAAATTGTTTGATTATCAACCAAATTCAGAGAGTTTACTTCTGTTGAGCTGCTAAAACCCAAAAAAAGGAGTATGTAATTTAATTTAAAAAAAACTGACAAAATTTTGTTGGTTTTTAATTTTTTTTTAATATGTTTACAAAAATTGCACATAGCCTCAGAATTGAATTCTAAGCAACTTTTTCAAATAACTTTTTGGGGTATCATGTCATCTAACCTCACTTTTTGCAGATTAGTAGCATATTTTTTTAATTGCCCGCCATGCTAGTGGTCACGTGACATGAGTCAAAACGAATTTTGGGTTTGTGGACATGCACAACCTATCCCCCAAAACGAATTTTACCATATTTCAATAATAAAAAAAATTCCCATATGTTGCAACATTTCTGCCGGTCACTGTATAACACGTTTTAAACAAAATTTTAATCACGTGATTAATACACAATTAAAAAATCATCTAAACAAATTCTTAACGAAAATAAAATGAAATAATTTCTTTTTGTTTCAGATCATTCCAAATAACGAGCAAATAACACGAGAATTTAAGGTAAGATGCAAAAATGTTATTATTTATTTAAGTTTACAGAGCATATGGGTTTCTTTCTTTGAACTAATAGGAACAATTTATTACCAAAAATCATTTGCATGTACATATTGTACACACTGGATTTTATATTTCTTAAGGACTTAAAAAATACATATTCTGTAATACAAGATTTTTTCCAAAACTAAAATAATACAAAATTGTTATTGGTTTTGAAAAATATTCCATTTTGTAGAGGCTAATATGTTTTTATATAGATTTAATGAGCAAGATAACAGAGGCAGAAAAAACAAAATAATGTTCTCGTTAGAAAATTACTATGCCGCCAAGAGTGCTCAGCGTAGTGTAGAATTATATTTTAATTGATACACGAAGCAGGTACGAGAGTAAATATTTAGAATACCAAGTAAGTGATGAAACAATTTACTTTGATGGTATTTCGTTAAAGATGCAGTGTTTTGTTTTGGCGCAACGCGCGTCTTTTGATCCGGGGCGGCAACTTCTCGAGAGTTGCCCGGAGGCCCGGAATTAATTAAATACAAATAATCCGAAATTTCAACGAGAAAAAAATAACGAAATTAATTAGAATAAATTAAAAACATGGGGGAGCAAACAACATTATTATAAATATTCATGGCAAAACTGCATAATACGAAATTATAATTTCAGTGAGGCAATCAGGCAGGCAATGATAATAAAGTGGCGGCCGTTGCTAGGGTGCGCATCCCCGACCCCGGCCCCGCTAATTGCTATTTTAATATAATGTTACGTCGAGCGTTTGACATACCTGCCACCAGAGGGACGGATTACTTTCACATTCAACGCCGTCGTTTCGCAAATTACCTACCTTTAAAAACGTCACTTGTTGTTTTATTTTAAACGCATCAGTGTATGTAAAAAAAATGTTTAATATTTATGTTTATTTATTTCCCGCGTGTTTTAATATTTTTGCAAACAATCTCCGTTAAAGACATCTTAGATTATCATAATACACACTTTTTTAAACAATCTGTAACATACATACACAACATTGCACATTTATATTAATGATTTTTACATGAATTTTTAAAACACAGACAAAAACGTAACAACAAAATAATAACAGGCAAAAATATATATAAAGAAACAATTTCTGAAGTATTTTCGAAGTGCGATAACGCGAGACTCTTAGATGGAAAATGAGTAAATCAACAACGGCGTTCTGTTGAAAACGGAAAATGCATAAACAAAATTATGCATGTTGTGCAACAGGAGATCCCGACAGAACTGAAAACATTGTTAAAATATGAATAATAAAAAAGCCGTAGTCCGTGACTTGTTAATAATTCAATGTAATGGATGAACTGGAATAGCACTCCGTATCCAGACGTACCGGAATATTAAATATTACTTGAAAGTACTTTCGTTTAATATATTTTTCTGAAAAGTGTATCGGACGTAAAAAGTCACGAATTTAGACGAAGATGAAGGAATCGTCTGCAAAAGAGTAACGATATATGAGACGGGATATGTCATACAGCAAGTTTTTCCTTTAATTCTTTTGTTTATTTTGTATACAGCAAAAGTTATTTAAAAAAAATCTATATAAGAATTATGTTTATTATTATGAATTAATTAAATTAAATTAATTAAAATTATATAAACAATAATCTTATAAATTTTCTCCAAAAAATTTATCAAATTATCTTGAACGAAATAATGCGCTCATTTAGAAATGCAATAGATTTACAATTTACAATAAAAGCGTCTCAGGATCATAAAAATATCATTATTAAGACCGTGATTTGTTTCAAAAATTTTCAACAAAATTATTTCATAATAAATTTTCCGCTGTGTAAGTGATTATTATGAACAAACTTTTTCTACTGGCACATTTTTTAGACTTATTTTGTGATATCTTTTTGGACATTTTTTTATCTTCATAAAAAAATTGAAGATGGAAAATTGAAAATCCGAAATTTTAAATTTTAAATTTTTTACCCCCCAGAAAATGTACAGTTTTAATATGAGTTTTCTATGGACAATTCATGGTATATTTACTTAAAAAAAATTAATTCTTATTCTATAGATATTTCTACAACGATACCCACTTTGTATAGATTAATTATGTTTCTATTAATATTTAATGATATTAGTGGACGTGATTTGAAATCTTCACGTTCGTGGTTTATTAGTACTTTTCGTTTCAAACCATTAAGATCAGTTCTTTCCAGAATCCAGAAATAGCAATTTTCAACACGTTTTGTTTTTATTTATCTTCTCCCTTTTTTAACGTGAATCCGTTAAATTTATAAGCATAAAAAATATCTGTTACGCCTTTCATTATTGATACTTACGCCCACATTAAATATTCCATTACTTCCAACTGTTTCATTTCATTATTTCCAATAATAACTTTCTTCATAAATTAAATGTCGCTTCTTCATTTTGAATTTTTTGTTATATCTATTTTCCTATTTTTCATTAACATACCAGATTTCCAATCGATTAATGCCGTACACACATTCAAACTCCCGCTCCCCCCTCTCGAATTAAATAAATAGTTAGAAACACTGAGGTATGGTTGGGTTCGCTCCGTAATTGAAATTTAAAAGGTATTATTAAGAACACATTTAGACATTTAAAGTACAAAGTTATATGGGATGTGGGTGTGGTTCACTCAGTAATTAAAATTCAAAGAGCGTTTTGCTGTACATTCATGCTGAATGCTGGACGTTTTTCTGTACATTCGAGCATGCTGTACAGCTTGCTATAATTACGGACAATTAACGCCCTATTTTTTAATAATAGGAAGAAATATGTTGAAGGAATTTATGTCGTTTGATTGGTGGATTGTTAAGACATAAGGAAAAGAATTAACTATTTGTGGAGAATGTGGAGAAAGTGTATGAATGGAACAAAGCGAGAAATCATGAATAATTGTGTATGATAATCTTATAAAGGAAACATTTTTTTCCAACTGCATTTTCTGCAAACTTGAACATTCCCACTTTCTCCCTTTTTTCAGCGATTATTTAGAATCATAAATTATTACAGAATATTTTAAGCACTTGTGTATCATGCGAGGCGATTTTAAATTATGTATATGCAATCAATATCACCTAAAAATTAATTCCGTCAATTTTTAAAACAACAAAATTTCGCTTGAATTAGTGGCCGTTAACGCGAAATATTCCAATTATTTTGTCGCCGGGTCATGTAATTCTTCAAGTTGGTGCGCGATGACGCGTACCCCGGAATCGTAGCGTCTCGTGTTGCGTCTGGTCCGTAATGAGAGACGCGACGCCCAGAGATGGCTGCATATTCCGAATTCCTGACGAGACCGCTCTCAATTATTATATTCCATGTTTATTTCAGTACTGGGGCTGAAATGGACAGATATTGTGGCCTACGATATGATGAACTGCAACTGCTATGTGCTCAGAATCCAAATTAAATATTGTACTCCCGACGCCGCATTTTTAATTAGTTTTCTCAATTTATTCTGAAATTCCTTCCATTGTTTCGCAACGTTGACGTCATATACATAAAAATATTTATTTATTATAATAATACGAGAGGAAAACGAATCAGTTTGAAATCGTTGTCTGTATACAATGTAAAATATTATTTCTCAAGTTTTAAGTTCAAATTATCAAACAATTCCAATCAATGTACCGTATTGATAATTTGAACATAAAACTTGAGAAATTGCACACAGAATTTATCTGGCCTTAAGAATTATTCAAGAAAAATAAACATTTCCATCCAGGGCTTCAATAGAAAAAAATTCTACTGTACAATTTGTAACGATCAATTTTGTTTTTTGTTTGTTTTTGTATTTAAAAATGAAAGATTTTGTATGTCACATATACATTGATATGATCTGTAATTTTAGTAACGAATGTAGCATTTTATATTTATAGCAATGTGGTAATTCCAAAATGCATTCCGGTGACTTTATTCAGAACGCATAAAGCCATTGTATCTCATCTCACAGAGTAATTATATTTGAAGCGTGTGAACAGTGGGTCCCTCTGTGGACAATATCGGTATAATTGAGGCAAAGCGTGACCATGCCCCGGCTATATGTGACAGTCACCTAGGCTACTCGATTATGAAATGCGCAATCAATATATCAATATCATTTGCAGACTTAGTTTGCAATCCGTCACGCCCTCTACCGATGAATGAAAAGTAATGAACTCTGGTATCTCTCTCTCTCTCTCCATAACTAGGAGAAATTAATTTACTACGTTTGTTCTCTTAATTGTAAACATCCTTCTCTGTTTACAAATTGCTCCCACTGAAAGGATGTCTATAATCCTGCTGGTAAATGCTTTGGCAAATATGCGTGTTGTACGCGAATCCTATCCTCAAAAGAATCCAATATATTCAATATTTTTATTTCAAGAGAACGTCTAATAAAGTTGTAGAGGATTTTAATTAAAATGACGTTTTCACGTAGATGATCCAGAAATATCCTTTTAAAGAGAACATCAGCGTATACACATACATTTCATGCGAGTCGAGTTTAAATTTATATTTCCTATTCAAACGATGAAACTTTTTTTGGTAATTTTTTAAAAATGTTCAAGCAAGCTACATATTGCAAAATATTTGATGAAAAGATGCCACAAAACTTGAAACAATTAAGGATTGATATTTTTAGGAAATGTTGCAATTTTAAGCTTTTACAATTTCAGTAATATTTTTCCATAAATTATAGACACAATTGTAAGAAAATGTTTAACAATGGTCACATGGTATGGTCAGATTGGTCACATGTTTAGAAATTTTAAGGTTTTCCTAGGTTTCCACTTTGGAATCACATCAACTACACTTTTCTTTGTTGCCCTTTGCAAGAAACTGTACCAAAATATTTTTACAAATTAATTTTTTAATACAAAAGAGCTGGACATACAAAAACGGCTGTGTCTTGTATAGTTTAAACTACAGATGGGTAAGGACAATTTTATTGAAAGGAGAAGGAGAGAAAAGAAAAAGAGGACGACACAGAAGGAAATGGCTGGAAGAAGTTATGAAAGATCTCAGGGAGATAGGAGTAAGGGATTGGGAAAAGGAGCAAAAGACAGTAAAACCTGACAGAGGAAAGTGAAAAATCCATAAGCTAAGAGCCACTGGGCCTTGGGCCTTGGCCAGTAGACGGAGTCTTAGGCAAATAAAAATAATTCACGAGCATGTATAGAAAAATATGTAAACTATTGCAATTTGCAGAAACGGAAATTTTGTGTATGGAAAGGTTGCACTATTTTGACATGTGACGACTGCCCTTAGCCCAAACCTAAATATAGTGGTCCTATTTTGAAAAATGTGCCAGAAAATTGGAAGCTGGTTTTGCAATGAAAACGTGACTGAATGCCCATAAAAAAAATCATATTCGAGAAATTTAAATTGAAGAAAAACTACCTTTTTTGCAGATTTGGCATTGGGCCAAGGTCAACTATCACCTGTTAAAATAGTAACATATTGAAGAATCATCCTGTATATTAAATAATAATACATGTAATACCAGAAATTTAATAACGATATTATAATTTTAAATATAAAGTAATACAAGCTTTCAATATATCAACATATTTGTTGCCAACCAGTCCAAATAAAAGTTTTAAAATCGATGAACTCTTCAATGTTGTTCAGTCACACCTTGAAAAAGTTGCCAAATGTTTAAAAAAATTTCTCTACGGAAAATCCTGGAAATAAGAAAATAAGTTTAAGTTTATTTGTTACTTTAAACAATCAAATTTTTGATTTTCATATTTTTATTCTGGATTTAAACACATCAAGCAGTTTTGAAATTTTTGACGGTGTAAAATGTCATCCTTTTTATGAAAAATATCACAAGATATTTTAAATAAAAAATATGCGTAAGCTTTTTTCATTCTTTTAGTATGCCGTCCGTGTCAGTTTTAAAATTGAAAGCGAATTTATCAGCACAAGTACGTGAAGGGGGGACTTTGACGTACTAAGTATTTCTTTACAAAATGTCTGAAAGATACATTATTCCTGTGATGTATATTCATTAGGTTGAGATGTATTTTCTCGCTAAAATATTTCAATGTATTAATATTCCATTTCAGAAAAGTCGTTTATTTATTTAAAAAAATTGTTTATGTAAAATATTGAAATATGTATGTTTCCGAAAATTGTGACAAAATCGTGTTTAAAAGTGGCTGTGAATGTATTTCCATATTATTTTAATTATTGTTAATTTTAATTAAATGCATTAATTGGTGATTCTCCCTTTTCGAAACTATCGTTTTAAGTTACATTTAACAATTATATAGAATACATGGAAGTATTTTTTCATCACATACGCACGATAAAACTTCGTATTGATTTATTGGTCATGTCAGTGCGTTTTATGTTTAATTTATTTGATATTTTAATTATGTACGAGCACATGTAACATTTGTATCGTGTTTTGCGACTTGATTTGTACATTGTTTGTCTTAAGAATAAAAATATTGGTGAAAGAAAATTTTAAGATTTTAAATTTTACGTTCAGCGAGTCTCTTTCCATTACAATATTATATACATTATAAAATGTTATTTTTAGATAAACATACCGTAGATAATGAAACTTAGGCTTGGATGGAAGAGGGAGAAGTAGTGGATGCATCAGGGTTGATGCACTTAACTAATAATACCAATAAACGCCTTTTTTATTTCATAAAATAACTATTAGGTATGATTACAGACCTTCAACGATTGTAATCGAAAATTTTACTTGTACGTGAAAAAGGAAAAAATTGATAAATAAAACGACGAAACGATTAATAACATCCGACTAACTCAAAAAAAGTGACTTTTTTGAAAAGTTCTTATTTAATCTCATTTGAAGTTAGTCGACGTGAAAATATAAAATCCTAATTATTAACGTGTTTTATTCGTTTTGCTTGCGACGCAAGTAAAAATCCCTTTGTACAAAACATAATTTAAACGTAATATAAAACGACTTAAAAAGGAAACAAACAAATTAAATCTATGGAACAAATTATATAGTAAATACTCATAGTCTTGCTAAATTGTTTCGGAGATAAATGGACGGCTCTGCTGACAGCAAAGGACGGAAATGTAATCCAATAGATTTATACCGAATTAACGATCGTCAAAGGACTACCAAATATTTGGTAATTTTACATTTTTTAGTAGATTTCTTTGCATAATGTAATGTTTATCATTGGATCATTTTCGCTATAGAGACAGTTAATCTACTTAACTAAAGTATATAGTAAACATAGGTGTTCAAAGTTATCTGCGCACTATAGCTATCTTCGTTATTTTTGGAGCTACAGAGTCGGTTAAATTATCAAAGATACAGTGATTTTTCCGCTGATTACAATGCTTCACACAAAAAAACAATTGCGCATCACGTTTCAGAGCCAACTCAGAGAATTAGATTTTTTTAAATGGAACATCCTGTATATTTATGTAGCAGTCGGTAGAAAATGAAATTTTGCACAAAATCTTCTTATACTACTATAACCCAGAACTGAAAAACAAAAGAGCTACGACGACATTAATACAGGTCACCGCACATGTGATAACTTTGTTAGTAGAGAAGCTACAGTGTTGGTCAATACATCAAAAATGTGTAGTTTTTTCTACTGATTACAATGGCGTAATCAAAAAAACAGTTGCGAGACGCATTTTCGAACTAACAAAAAAAAAATTTTATGAGACATCCTGTATATTTTAATTGATAAAAAGTTAACTTTTAAATAGAATACTCTTCTAATAGTACAACCGTATGATGAAAGGCCAAATTTTATAAATAAGTAAATGAGTATCAAAGCAAGCAGTTCGAAAATGCGACTGGCAATTGTTTTTTGAGTATGCCATTTGTAGTCAGTAGAAAAAACTACACATTTTTGATGTATTGACCAACACTGTAGCTTCTCTAATAACGAAGTTATCCCATGTGCGGTGACCTGTATTAATGTCATCGTAACTCTTTTGTTTTTCATTTCTGGGTTATAGTAGTATAAGAAGATTTTGTGCAAAATTTCATTTTCTACCGATTACTACATAAATATATAGGGTGTTCCATTAAAAAAAATCTAATTATCTGAGTTGGCTCTGAAATGTGATGCGCAATTGTTTTTTTGTGTGGACCGTTGTAATCAGCGGAAAAATCACTGCATCTTTGCTAATTTAACCGACTCTGTAACTCCAAAAATAACAAAAATAGCAATAGTGCGCAGATAACTTTGTATAATATAAATGACTAAGATACTACAACAATGATGAAACTAATATATGAAATAACATCTGAAGCGAACAACAAAACAACCTGGAATATAGAAATCTGCAACCAGTAAAAATAAATGAACTTTTGTATGACCGATGACCGAGCACCAAGAAAATTGTTTCATTAACAGACACAGTCGCACTCGGAAATAAACACCTGTAAGCTATAACGGATCTAATAAGTTGAAATTTGGGAAATAAAGATATAGAGGAAGATAGGAGTGTCAAGACAAACAAAATAAATAAATAAATAAATAAATAAAGTCGTAACAGAAACGCCGAAAGTTAAATGTTTATAAGTAAGTATAGTAGTTTAAATAATTAGCAAAAAATACACTTTTTAAAACATTCTTCGACATGAATTCTTACTTTTATATACTTACGTCAAAAAATTAGTCGACTATTCGTCATTTATTCTCATTTGGTAAACTCTAATATGTTTCTAAATTGTCTATAAGGAAATCGCCGTAATTATTATTTAAATTATTACTAACGTCGATAATATAGTATTTCGACTGACATGACAAAAAGCTTATACGAAATGAAATTTAAGCTCGTTAACGTTACGTGAAATAAATTATGAAAAATGTAAAACATCGTGAATAGCGAAGTAGTGACGAAGATCCTGCATATAACATTTACGATCTATACTTTGAGAAGTTTTCTCAGAATTTCAAACTTTCGTTGTATTGTTTTATTACTAGCAAATGTTTCAAACTGGGAGCAAGCTGATGATATTAAAACTTGCCTACCTTCAAAGGTTCAATACTAAAACATCGTGGGGATTATTAGTAAAAAAAAGAAAACATAATTTAAAACTTTTTATGTAATAACAGCTTGGGGTGAAGGTAAAATATCAGTAAAACTAATTACGTGCACGTGTATTATTTATTCTGACGTTAATGAACTCTCAGAACTTTATTTGTTGATGAGGGATATTTGCAACAATGAACACGTAACAAGTCCTCATCCAACATAAATAAAAAATTGCAATTTATTTTAAATATTCATTTTAAACAGAACCACATTCAACAATTCTTGAAAATTATTACTTTTATGTTTGAAATGCGATTTTAATTATAAAATCAAACGGCGCGTCGACAATAAATTGGGTTATGCTTTTGATGTTGTAGTTGGATTTCCGCGATTTTGATGCGTCAAAAATAAAACGGGATGTGGTTTTGATGTAGCCGAGTCTCAACGGTTTTGATATGTAATGACTGCATTTCATAGTTGATAAACATTTTAATGAAAACCGATTAGTTATTCGTGAAACGATGCACACGATGTGCTATCGACAGCCGCGTCATATATCGTTCGTGTCAATTTTTTATTACCAATGAAAAGTGACACCCTAACGAGCGAAATTTAAATATTTCAATGCGAAAAAAAAAAAAAACGACGTAATCGGATGTTGCGTTTAACGTAACAAACTCATAATATTGTCGGTAGAATCAAAGAAACACTGAAAACTTTTTTTTAATGTGAATATAGAGAAATCTTCAATTTGTCATAAAATTGCTTTTTATATTAGACTCACATTTTTGATTCTGCAAAAATGCATGTATAAAATCAGTTTCATTCGTGGAAAACAAGCTAGATTAGTGTTTTCACTTGAACATTCTTCAGGATAATGGAAAGAAACCCACGTAAAAAGTTTAAGTGGACCATTTAAAAAGGAACGTTCTAAATCATTGAAATATGAGAGCACACAGAACCAAGTCGGAAAGATTCCGTTATTTTTAAATGTCTTAACGTCATTCCTATCCGGTCATTAACGTCGACGGATAGCCGACCGGGAAACTTACGTGCGGCGTAAATAATCCTCCAGGACGAACATAAACAATGGAGAGAGAGACATCGATGAAATATATAATCTTCCCTTTTCTTACATGGGGAGTCCGCAAGTATTGGAATTCTTCAGAATGTTATTCCGAATAACTTCCGCGCCATTCATCAGACGTAATCCTCTTTTCGAGAAAATATATTATCGGAAGTCTCAGACGACGTTCAATTACGATATTACAAAATGCAAAGTAAAGGAAATATGTTGATGTATCAAATTGTATTCGTATTTTTTTGCAAAATGAACATTTCTGATTTACGACATGAATGTGTACGTAAAAATATGTTAACATACGAAATTTAATTATTTCGACAGTTGGATAATAAAAATATGAATGTTTTTTTGCTCACTTTTTTGCAATTTGAATGTTTAATCAACAAAATCATAATTAGTAATTTTATGGATTGCTTCAGTAAGACATAAAGAACTTTACATTTTTTGTAGCCAATGTCATACATTTATAAACACTACCCATATTTTGAATATATTTTTGTGGTATTATTTTATAATATTCCATTATATTAAATTATTAACAAATTTTTCCATAAAATAACTTTGTGAAGAAAACTTGAGTTGATTGGATTTTAAATGAAGGCTGTGTCGTTAATAAAAAGCTTTAATTTTAAAAATACTATTTGTATTTTAAGTCACTTGCACTGCTAACTGCAGTTAGTCTTTCTAAATATATTCATTCATTTAGTAATTAATAATTGTAACTTTTATACATTTTTCATAATTTAATTAAAAAAAATGTACATTTTCATTTGTCATATTCGCAGCACGTTAAATAACGAAGGGAGCGGGATTTAGAATGAAGAGGTTTAATTTTCATCCCATTTCACGCTTCTTGCATTGTTTTGGATTTCAGACGAGCTGAACGTCATTAAGGCGAATATGACGGATTAACTCGACACGTTTCACTGAATGCCTAAGCCGTTCTTAAAAGCGACATTTACGTTACAATCGAGGGTATAATATTTGTTTAGCAAGAATTGAGATCGATTTCGTATTCATGAGGTTGTCGTTTTTTCCCTGTAAAATCCATAAGATATTCTTTCCGTTGAGAGAAAAGCCGGTGGTGAATCTTAAGCGGCGTGTTCAATATACAATGTGGAACGGCTACGGTTATTTTGGTTTTGCGAAGCTTGAAAACAAGTTCTAAGAAATACAAGTCTAGAAGCGTATACGTTGAAGTTTGATTACCATTTATTTATAAATAAAAACCAAACTTTATGGTTTGTTTTTGACTAATTATTTCTAATTATTATTTTTATCTTGTTAGACTTCTAGGTTAAGTTTTATCAGCAATTTATTAAAATTTTTTTGGTTAGAATCTTCAGTTTCTCTATTATAGTTGATTTAGTCAAGTTGAATTTGATTCAGTTCTGCGAAGTTAAGTTCCATCAATAACTTCTGCACTCTAAATAAATTTCAAATCTGTTTTATCAACAATTTCATCATTAAAGTAAATTTGCTTAATTTTATCTTTTGTTAGACTTCAACATTAAGGTTTATCAGCAATTTATTACGATTTTTGTTTGTTAAATTCGTCAATTTCTGTATTATATTCGTAGTTAAATGTTTGAACTTCGTTGAACTTCTTCATTACAATTAATTTGTTTAGATTCAAATAGTCCGAGAGCCGGTAATACTGCCGGGAATGTTATCGTTCCTATGGACCATATCCACATAAAACGGCCCCAAATGGCCCCAAAGTTGTTTAATAGCTTAATGTTTTTCTTAATTTTTCAAGTGCAATGCAATTTGTCTTGTGTAATTGGCGATTTTCGCGTCTGGGAAAAGGTCAAAATTGTGTAGTTCGGAGACGGAAGATGCTTATTTTCGAAAGACATGGCGTCGGGACGGTTCGGTAGCGTCGGCATGTCGCGACGAAAAAGTGGTATTTTTGACAGCGAAAGTGACAGATGTTCGAGGTATGCGGCAAATCGCGCGGTTGCACCATGCATTCGCCGCTCCTTTCGTCGATCGCATACCGATTGTTGTGTACCCATACTATACTCGAAAAATGACACCATAGTATGGGTACACAACAATCGGTATGCGATCGATGAAAGGAGTATGCATGATGCAACCGCGCGATTTGCCGCATACCTGGAACATCTGTCATTTTCGCTGTCAAAAATACCAGTTTTTCGTCGCGACATACCGACGCTACCGAAGCGTCCCGACGCCATGTCTTTCGAAAATATGCGTCTTCCGTCTCCGAACTATACAATTTTGACCTTTTCCCAGCCGCGAAAATCGCCAATTTCACAAGACAAACTGCATTGCAAATGAGAAATTATAAAAACATTAAGCTATTAAACAACTTTGGGGACATGGGAATCGAGGCAACCTATCCATTTGGTTTAAAGGTGACTCTGAACTTTCGTTTTATGTGGATATGGTCCATAGGAACGATCACATACCCGGCAGTATTACCGGCTCTCGGACTAAAAGTTTATTTGACGATTTAGCAGCAACTTTTATTTAGCTTAAGTTTGACAGACATATTTAAGTTTTTCTTACATTTCTTAATTCACTTTTTATTAGGTTCTTATGAATTGCTTCATAACAAAGTTTTTACATTCATTAAGTTTGGTAAGATTGCTAAACCTCAAAATTATGTTTTATTAATAACTCGTTCATTAGAACTGATTTGCTTAAATTTGGCTTGGTATCAGTCTTGAAGATTAAGTTTTATCAGCATTTTTGCATTCAATTTTTTTTTTAGTGGTTTGCATGAAATGTACTTTTTGTCAGGATTTTTTTTTTTAATTTCGTTTTATCAGCATCTTCGTTAATACTGTCAGTTTGCTTAGAATTTTCTTGGATTACTTGACTTAAAATGAATTTATTAACAAATTATCAACAAATATGTCCTGCTAATTTATAAACGTATTTGAGAAAAATTAACGAATGCATATTTTATTATGAGTTTTGTAATAACGTTGAAATGCATTTTAGGACAGTTTCCGGTGAGATTCAGTAATATGCTGATGCAATTGAAAGGATCACGTTGTAATATGGTCGAATGATATTTGCATATTCAAAAATTTTGACAGCTGACGGTCTTCGGCAAAACGCCTATAGTTCAATAACGAAATACGGCAAGATCATGAAATTTTGCGCAGCGCTAGAGGAATCTTTAGTGATAATAATAAAAGCATTAGAAATTCGATATGTAACACAACATACTTAATAAATCTTCTTCTTTTTGAAACAATTGAAATGCGGAAAACTTCATTTTTTTAAATGGAAGCGCTATATTTTTATGCATTAGTCGAAAGCAAAATTTAATTGTCTATTAATTTGAATAAGCAACATATGTAGTTAAAATTAATAATT
>JAFFZR010022571.1:0-10266 GCA_018397195.1 Lethrus apterus | reverse complement strand
GCCAAGTTCTCCCTCGTTTGTCCTTTTGATACCAATGAAGTATCGTCTGCATAGAGACACAGAGTGTCAGCCGATACGCTTGCTTGTAGGTCATTTATGTAGACAACAAACAGCAGAGGTCCCAAGACGGATCCCTGGGGTACGCCGCTACTCAACGTCACCATTCTAGACCTCTGCGTCCCCAACTCGACATACTGAAGCCTATCTGACAGAAAGGAAGCTAATAGATCGTATGCTGGTCCCCGTATGCCATAGTAATGAAGCTTATTCTTAAGTACTTCGTGATTTACGGTAATGAAGGCCCGGCTCAGGTCACAGCAGGAGACTTGCGTTTGTTCGTCATGGTCGATTGCTAACGTTACCGCCTTCAACACCTCCGTCAGAGCTGTCATAGTGGATTTGCCTCTACAGAAGCCATGCTGAGCATTGGTGATTGTGTTACTCCGGCTCCAGAAATTCGTCAGTCTGCTTGTTATCACATGTTCGAATATCTTTGAGAATACTGGCAGTATTGATATTGGCCTGTAGTTTTCGGCATCATTGCTATCCCCCTTTTTGTATACTGGCAGTACTCTCGCAATTTTCATTTCCTTAGGGAAGTTTCCTTCTGCGAGGCATTTATTTAATATAGTTACCAGTGGATCCAGCACGCTTAAAAATTAGAATTCAGAAATAATAAATATTTGATGAAAGAATTAGCCTGGTGTAATAGCTAATGGGCTAAATAAATAATATTTTTATAAAATTTTAAATACTCAATGTTAGATATTAAATAAGACTTATTTCTGAAGGTGAAGGTGGCTTCAAATAAGTCAGTGTGCTCAGAAAAAATAAAAAAATAGGATTTGTTTACATCTTATTTTTTATCTTCTTTTAACGAATATTACGTTTACGAAGCTGGTTAATCATGGGTTCAAATTCTAACCAGTTGGCATTTAGTTACTGGTTGCAAAATATTTTACTATTTTTTAATTAGGTACCTACTTATTATGTGTAATTTTTTCTATCAAATGAACAGTATTTAGGTAATTAAAAGCGTAGGCATAAATAAACATTATTTATTTTATTCCAAACTTATTACTCTACATTAAATTAAAAAATATATACAGGGTCATTCACGAAAGTGGTTCGTTAGAACTTTTCCGTGTTCCAGAAATATATCAACTCTAATAACTTGTAATTATAAGCTACACCAACTGATCTCTTATTCTAAATTATTGGCGCTCTCGCATACCAAGTTTGTTATTTTAAATGGAGCGTTATATTTTTTCATCGTTTTTCAGATTCTACTCACAATTCTACAAAACTTATAAGGGTACCCTATACTAAAATCTAGCGGTTTTGGAGTTTTTTGTTGTTTTAAATAAATTTTACCAATTGCAGTGGTATATTGAAAATTCTGTATTTCCGGAAGTACTGCACTTGAAATCTGCATTTTTGTTATTTTGCTAGTTGATACCAGGGGCAACGGAATGTTGATGTTAAAATTACCAGGAAGTATACAGGGCCGCTCAAAATTAGCGACAACTTTCAACAATTTCAAATCAGTAAAAATCAATTTTTTTAAATGGTATCCCCTGTATATTATTGCATCTTTAAATGCGCTTATTAATTCTACATCGATTGTTATAAGGCATACAACCCATTTTTTCTAATAGTTTTTGAGTTATAAGCAATTTTCAAAATAATTCCCCTAAAAATGCCGTTTATGCCTTGTTTAGTGATCTTGGATGTCAGTCTTGGATGTCATTATAATTAACTATTATGATTGTCTACTTTGACACTTGTCTTTTGTTTGACATTAATATAAAGACAAAGTAAATAAAGACTCACAACTGACCCAATAAACACACAGATTTAATGAAAATTCAATAAATCAATTTGCGGCAAACACTTTCGGAAACACTAACGAGATAAATAAACGGAAATACGTAATTAAATCGCACGTAATTTATTCTGTGGCATTTCCATCTCAGTATAGCTGTCATTTCTGTGAAACGCTGTTATGTAACGCAAACTTACTAATGAACGTTGAGATATCTAGAGCCGGCACAACGTCAACTGACAGTTAACTGAAAACTAGGCGCATCAACGAAAGTTTTGTCTTAACTAATAATTAAAATCGTCCTTCATGGTTCAATTTCATACGTAGATAAGGTACGTCGACGTGTCACATAAAAGATGCCTTCAATGTAGTAAACCAACCAGAAAAAAAAAGACTGCTTAGTATTAAATATTGCGCTTCAAATAACGCAGAATACAAGTCTAATCTTTCTTATTAAAACTTATATACCAAATGATCGTTTAAGGCCCGTATTCACCAAGGCCAGTTAAATCTCCAGTTTACTAACTACCGATTAAATAAAATCTATAGATTAAAATAAACTGACGTTTCACCATCGCATTCTTGATTTTATTTCCTTTCAGTTAGTAAATCTTCGGTTAAGTAAATATGTATCGACTATCCATTCATAGGGTGAGCTGAATGCTAAAAATTAGTTCATTTGGTATTCATGACTACATTCATTACATTAGTATAACTGGTAAAAAAATATAAAAATGAGAGAAAAACGAAATAGATATAGAAATTATTTAGAACAGGAGAAATTAGAATTAATTAGAATAGTTGAAAAATATTTACATATAGTCGAAAATAAAAAAACCGATAATTCAAGTGCAAAAGAAAAAAATGATATATGAAATATTATAAAAAAACAAATTTAATACCATAGCCCAGACAGGCGAAAGGTACTATATGAAAATTTAAAAAACAAAGCTAAAAAGGATTATGCAGATGATAAGGTATAATTGTTATGCCTCAAAACATTGTTGTATCCGTACATATATTTATTTCAGGTCAATTTATACAAAACTGGTGGTGGAACTTACAAAATAAAATTAGATGCCATCGGAGAACAGTTGTTAAATATGTTGGGCAAATTAGTGCAACCAGTGCCCAATATATATGACAGTGATGTCGATAATATTGTAAGTATTGCAGTCACATTAGAAATATATTAGGTTTGACACAGATTTCTTAACACACTATTTCAAATAATTTGTTCTCTTGA
Organism: Lethrus apterus; assembly: GCA_018397195.1. Lineage (NCBI taxonomy): Eukaryota > Metazoa > Arthropoda > Insecta > Coleoptera > Geotrupidae > Lethrus > Lethrus apterus. The sequence continues at coordinate 7,195 of JAFFZR010022571.1, read as the reverse complement.
AGCATTATTCTTCTTGTATCCAACAAATGAGCTGCTCAGTTGGACAAAATGAAATGGGCCCTTCTACTTCCCACGACTATATAGAAAATAATGATCCAAATGTATCTCATGAAACTGAAGATGGCCAGTACAGTTGGAAGCTAGTTCATTGTTTAATTTGTGAACTTTACGATGAACACTGGCCTGTGAAATATTAAAAGTATCACTAATATTTATCTGAAAATATCCTGTTGCATAAAAGTGTAATGCTACCGAAACTTGATTAATGGCAGAAATTGGATTATTTTTTCTGTTAGCAGGTTCTATATTATTACCTCACTGATAATTTTGATAACCGAAAACGGTTCTTAAAATCGACATCGTCAAATTTTTCAAACAGATTATTTCTTTCACGTAAAACTCGGAGACGTCTTATTAAAAGCTCTACATCTGAACTTGACTCTGTTGATGATGATGTGAAAGATGTTACTGAAGAAACAGTTAAAGCCGAGTCACTTGAAGGAGACATTTTACAGAATAATAGCTAAAATGCAAAACTGTTCACTATTTAAAATAAAACGTACCCTCCAATATTAAATATTGTGTTTATATAAATATAATAAAGTAAATACCTCGCACAGACAATACTTTCAACTATTGTAAAAATAGGAATGCATCCATTTTTATACCTTCATAAGGGTTCAATTAATGCCTGACTAGGTAATCTGCACACACTTCAACATCTCTTTTACACGAAATTATTACCTCGGATAAAGATTTTATAGGTAAATTATTTATAGGTATATTATTTAAATATCGCCTAGTAACACGTTGTAAAGAGAAACCTTACCTGCAGAAATAACAAGTTCGAATGATATGGTTTATTTTCAGGGTGTAATTCCATTTTTACTTAATTTGGTGTTTATTTATTAATAAAACAAATTAATAATTCAATTAACACTTGAACTATGTTAAAAATATGTTTTATTTCAATTCGTTTTATTGAAATGTCACAAAAATTTGGAGGTTAATCTGTAGATTTAATATTTAACTCGCCAAATTCTAGGGATTATTTTATTCTCATGATTTAACTGGACATTAACCTTAACTTTGTTCGGTGAATTGCATTCTGAGTTTAACTGTCGATTTAGTAGCGAGTTTAATAAAATCTACAGATTATAATACTTAACTGACGTTGGTGAATACGGGCGTAAAAGGGATATATTAACGTTGCGACTAAAAATATTTAAAAATATACAGAACTTTTCATTTAGTACTAAATATTAAAAATATGCAATACTTTTGCTCATGAGTGTAGAAACGATAAACATTGTTATTGTATGGCATAAACGTTCACAAGATACTTCAATTATCATCGTAGTTTAACGGTTATACGAAATTAATTTATAACTTGCTAACAGCACTACGGCATATTTGCTATACATATAATGTGGGTCCTATTAATGATTCTGTGTGTTCCTGTAAAATGGTCGGAGGAATTTACTTAGCAGTTTCTAATTTCATTTAAAATTTGAAATACATTCAGAACACGTATCAAAATTAGTACCTACCGAGTAATGCGGGAGGAGGAGGCTCTAAGGAATTTCAAAGCATTTCACTGAAAATGTAAATTTGTTGTCAATTTTGTTGTTTAGCAAAGTTTAAAAATCTGTTTTCTTTAATTTAAAGTAAAGCTTATTTTTACATAAAAGAAAGGTTGGGAAACATAAAATATTAAAATGCAACTGTGACTGTGCCATAAGAGAAGAAAGAAATATTTATTTTATAAATTTTCCGTTATGTATATTTGAGGTGATGCTAAGTTTACAAAGGCTGCAGAGTAAAAAATACGCTTACCATTTAAAATAAACACCTGTATCAAAAGTAGAAAAATATAAATCAAGATAATTAACGAATAAGTTGCTAAACATTTTTATTAAGATATATTTTGTTCTATTTTTTTAGAAACATGTAGTATCTTTACAATTGAACATTATAATTATATTTATCTTTTTTTTTCTTTCTTGAGCGTCAACCAAATTAAAAACTCAAATTGTGCAATAAAATATATTTATTACGACACACAATATTAAAATGTGTTTCGTGATCTTTGTCGGGTAATAAATATATTTGACGTTTGTTATTTATTCACTATGGAAACATTCTTTAAAAAGCATAGTTTACTATAAATTTGTTTCATCAATTAGTTCAAAGGGTTGAAATAATAATTTTAAACATTAATAAATGAATCAAATTTTACAATTCCCAATCCCTATTGCGTCCCACGTTACGACTTCTATATACTCCAGCTATTGCTGTAAGACTAGGAAAAACGTGGAAAAAACCTAGTCGAGTATTTCGACCATTATCAAGTTTAATTCTAAAACAATTCAGTATAATATTAAATTATTAATGTAAATGTAATTTAAGATAATTTCAAATATAATAAATTATTTCAATAGTAACTCAATAATGGACAATTGAAATTATGTAAAATTATGAATAATACATAATTCCCTTTCCGATAATAATATAGCTAACTTATAAATATATATTGAAATAATTTATTATATTTGAAATTATTTTAAATTACTTTTACATTAATAATTTAATAATATACTGAATTGTTTTAGAATTAAACTTGATGATGGTCGGAATACTCGACTAAGTTTTTTCCACGTTTTTCCTAGTCTTGCAGCAATAGCTGGAGTATATAGAAGTCGTAACGTGGGACGCAATAGGGATTAGGAATTTGATGTTTAAAATTATTATTTCAACCCTTTGAACTAATTGATGAAACAAATTTATAGTAAACTATGCTTTTTAAAGAATGTTTCCATAGTGAATAAATAACAAACGTCAAATATATTCTATCAGTATTGCTTAAATATAATTCGTTTTAAAACAAATTAACGTTAATTATCATACGTCAAGGGTACTAACATAAACACAACATTAACACGGATGTGGTGGCCCTGTTTGTGAATTCCGACTGTGCAATACAATGACGCGCATGATTTTCATGTTTACGGCGGTTCGTGAACGCAAAACGGAAGAGCTCCAAGTCGTAATAACTTCCGAGTCGACGAATATTTCCGATAGCAATCGTTGCGCGCAATTATCCGAAAATTTAGTTAGGTGAGCACAAGTTAAAAGAAGCCGACATCATTAACGTTTTCGACGTTGTTTGCAATTATGAGAGCGACATCGAAGTTGGTCGACGAGCTCTCTTGTATTTAATTCCTAATTGGACGGTTACAAAAGATAAATGCTAATTTAATGTTTGAGGTCTTTGCAGTTGAACTGAGCGGAAAGAGTAAATACTCGTTATTATAAGGACTTCGTGGTTGTGTTCTTCAGGATGTTGAAAATCTTTCCACGAAAGTGGAAATAATTTGCGAAACATATGAAGAATGTAAGTTAACATAAATTATGCGGTAATTTATTGTGTCGTATGTTTTGCATACAATTATTTTGTACGTATCGCATTGTTATTAAAGTGTTCTTTTTTCTCGCAAAGAAAACGAACGTTAAAAAAGCGACCCTAATGCGGTCGTGAAAGTGTTCCATAAAGGGAAGTGCGCGCTTCGCTTCGAAGAATGCCACGAAATCACGATAGCCTCGTGCGGTATTTGGCCTGGCACGCCGCTCAGTTACCCCTTTACTACCGAATTGATTTCTGCTCAACTATTAACTCTGCTCAGTCGATATCGTCTTCAGTTGCCTCGTGAACACGCCATCGCGTCTGATATCGATGGAATTCGTTACAGAAAAATTACTGCGAATCGACGGTCATATTTAGTCAAACATATTTTCTCCGGTGTGTTCAGCGAAGGATTTCAACATGTGTAGGCTGTAGGTTTTTGGTATAAGAATTTAAAAATGACGAGAATTAAAGGGTACAAGGCGGCACTTAGACGTTTAAAAATGCATACTCGCAACTTCATAATTTTTCTTTTCTTATATCGCCATAAATGATTTGGGGGGGGGGGGCTCAAAACTTTTATTGGTAGATATTATTTAATTTTCTACATACTTTTGCAATCTAGATCCGTTCATAGAATATACAGTCTGTTCACGGGAACATTCTACAATAGCTAACTTTTTTATTTAAGGAGATACAAACTTGGTCAAATGGACGAAGTTTAAGTAACTTGCAATACGCATTTCGCGTAATAAATTGTGAAACAAAAGAACATCGCGTTGCTAAGATACAAGCATAAAGATTATTTTTTTAAATTGAACACCCTGTATATTTTTATTTTTTTAAGTTGCTCTGGTCGCCTGCTATAATTAATTATAAGACAATTTGTCTCTAGGATCGCTAGTTAAAAAGTTAAAAAATAAGTAAAAAGTAAGTAAGTAATAAGTAATGAAATAATAAAAAATAGCAAAAAAAATATTGTTGTCGATCCTCCTCTTGCAACAAGTTGTTTTACAAATGTTTTTCATCCTTCGGACTGCACCAAGCACCAACATGTCTTATCAATAATAACTTATTTATTTACCACTATTATAATTACAATGAAATTTGCAAAATTATTTTCTCCAAAACTCTTTTAATAGCGGTTTTAGAGAAAAATTGTCTTATAATTAATTAAAGCAGGCAACCAGAGCAACATAAAAATATAAAAATATACATGTTCAATTTAAAAAAGTAATCGTTATGCTTGTATCTTAGCAACGCGATGTTCTTTTGTTTTCTAATTTATTGCGCGAAATGCGCATTGCAAGGTACTTAAACTTTGTCCATTTAACCAAGTTTGTATCTCTTTAAATAAAAAAGTTAGCTATTGTAGAATGTTCCCGTGAACAGACTGTATAGATAGAGGATAGGACCCATAACATCACCCTAGACAACTCCAAATTTTTTTAGACTTTTCTACGCCCATGTGTTTCTCTTCAAGGTAAAATTTAACAGCAGCTTAAAAAGTATAATCAGTTGAGTTTAGCTTGAAGATAATGCGAGGAAAAGGAAATCTGGTAAAAAAATTATCATGCATTTACTAAATCAGGAAGATATGTAGGATTATAATAACGCAACCAAAAATTTAGTTTAAGGCGTTTTAATTTTTAATTGGTGTTGTTTCGTATTTTGTCTTTGAATGGCGATGATATGAAAAAATCACCAAAAAGACGACGTGGAAATACCTAAAACGTCACCTTTCGCTTCCACGACGTCCGTACAAGCGCAGACGTTATTAAAACACACTCGTCGTGGATTTATGTCCATTCCTACGAAAAGTTTTAGTGTCTTACTAAATATTCCACTTTCAATATTTGATATCCTTCGTGGGGCGCGAGTGCCGGGTGCCGTCAGCGCCAGCTGTTCAGACTCACACTTCATAACCTCCTTCTACTGCCACAGTTTGCGCGCTTTTCCCTCCTAATATTCAGTCGAAACGAATGATCCGACCAGACGATCTAGGCACGACGCTTATTGGAAATTATATTATGTATCACCCTCCTGAAACAATATAAAACCTTCACCGACGCGAATTAAGCAATTTAAAATGGTTTTGAATTATTCACAAGGAACAAGGGACACTTTGAATTATTCCAATAAGAAAAAAAAAATTATGGACATTTGAAGGACACAGTTTGTCTTAAATTTTCTCTAATCGCAGATTTTCCTACATTTATTATAATTTTGTTCATTAAAACATTGTTGCTTTTCCATTGTGATGACAGATAAAATTTATAATATACGAGGCAATTTTTTTAAACCCCGTTATGAAAATTAATTTAAAGTGTTTTTCGCATAAATTCATGCTCCAACGTGATTTCGAGATTTCCTGTCATGTTGTTGAATTTAACGTTTAAACTATTTCACTTATGGGTAAGAGTGTACGTCAACTAAAACTTCTTAGTCAGACGGGAGAGAAGAGCATCGGAAACACGACAGCGAAGCCGAAACCACATAGCAGTTATCAAAGACGAGCGTGAACGTTTCAAGATTAAATTAATTAACAATGCTCGAAATTTTGATTCAAATAATTTTTTTATAAACGTTAAAAACGTCCGATAAATTTTCGATTTTATCAAAAATTGTAGACATTGAATGTCGATTGTATTTTTAGTTATTCATGGACATTATCTGTCGATTTGCGAGTCAATATTTTATAAAATTCGACTCGACGTTAAATTTCATATCGGGTGAATTATGCATTCGAAATTTCTAGTCACGATTTCGCGCAACATCCGGTAGATCTAACATCTAAATCATATTACCGACTTCTTGCGCTTAACACGTACTACACGTGTATGTGTTTTCGAAATGAAGAATAATACACACGCCCGCGCACAAACTTTTCTTACGAACGAAGTGAATAGGAATTTTCTCGTAACAGATGCACATAATCAATGAAGTTCAATATTTGATGCGGCGATATTTCAACGATCGAAATGTATACGTTTGTCGACGGGGCTCTTCGCAAACAGATACAAATGTGAAATAGTTTATGAAATTTCATCTCGATTTTATGGACCATCAATGCTCGGTGTCGCTTCGTATCGTACGGTTATAAGTTATAAGTTATAAGTAACATCTTCATGATATGAACCGTCGTATTTTCTGAAATAACTGAAACGACACTACGAATAATATCCAATAACTTTATTTTTTGTATTTATTTAATACGACAAAGAAGTTACATAAAATTTAAAGAAAAATCCAATAAATTTTGTTACACGTATAAATGAAGTACAAACATTAATTGTTGCATAATAGTCATTTGGCGCTCAAAAAGGAGGTTACCTGTGAAGTTTTAGGGTAGTTTTGAAAATTGGTATATTTATAGATTTTGGCGTGCTCTTTCCGAATTTTTACTTTGCCACCTCTTTTTTTTCCGGAAGTAGCCGCCATATTGGAAAAATGGCGCTCCAAAACAGTTTTTCGACGATATTTCCTTTCCGACTCACTTTACGGTGAAAATAGTTATGTAATAAATTAAACTAGAGAACATTTCCTATAATTTAAGTATTAACCTTTTTTTGTGAAATGAATAGTTTCGGCGTACGAGCGCCGCAAATTCTACCCGCAACACGCGTATTGACCAACAAATTCATTTCCACACCGCCATGAGGTAGAGTTCCTGGCGCGTTTTTTTTTAGTGGTATCCCCAGTAGGCCTAATCCACATGTGATACACTGTTGACTAAATTTAGTGCATTCTCCTTCGCTTCGCTATCCCTGATTTTTGAAATGCTATCAATAC
>JAFFZR010022568.1:0-16024 GCA_018397195.1 Lethrus apterus | reverse complement strand
TTTTATAATGTTTTTAAGAAAATCGATCGGACAGGTCAATTTTTGTTTTTAAAATGCCGTCTTCTGACGTTAATTTTTTTGGAATGACGTCATTTGTTTTTGCACAATGACGTCATCATAATTTTTTTTAAATGACAACCCCCAGTTTTTTCTTCTGTTTTTAATAGACCTTCTTACTACTTAAACGGTGATGCAAAAAAATTGGTACCTCACATGACAATTTTTTTGAATAAATGACACATTTACTTCAGATCGTCAGCGGTTATAATTTAGTAAAAATAATAATCGTAAACATTCTAAATTAAAGCAAATAACCGTAATTTATGTATCTAAGACGAAGAGTGAAGCTTTAAGGTGCATTGACGTCATTATCGATTTTTTTAAATGACACCTCTAATTTTTTTCTTTTGCTTTTGATAGACCTCCTTGATGTTTAAGTTGTGATTACCGAATTAATTTTTTACGTAAGAACTTTTCTGAAAAAAATAACATTTTTTCTTCAAAAAATTAAAATTTTTGCTTAAAAGAAAAAATTTGAATGTGTCATTTATTCAAAAAAATTGTTATGTAAGGTACCAATTTTTTTACATCACCGTTTAAGTAGTAAGAAAGTCTATTAAAAACAGAAGAAAAAGTGGGGGTTGTCATTTAAAAAAAATTATGATGACGTCATTGTACAAAAACAAATGACGTCATTCCAAAAAAATTAACGTTAGAACACGGCATTTCAAAAACAAAAATTGACCTGTCCGAGCGATTTTCTTAAAAACATTATAGAACGATTTTAAGAATTTTTTTCCAAACTTTATCACCACACTGTATAGATATGGAAACAACAACTACAAAAATAGTAACAAATAAAAATTAAAAAATCATCTAAAATAATTTAAAAAATATAAATAATAAACAGCACAACAGGTATTTCCGGGTTTGCTCCTGGGTCTTCAACTTACCTTTTCTTATAGATATTTTGTTAACTCTGATTATATTGATAATTTTTGTTTGTTTGTTGAAGACGTTACTTCAGCTAATAACGAATTGTCACAAAGATTAGTAATATCAACAAAGGGCAGGAGGAGAAGCAAAAACCCTAAAAAGATGGAAATGTGAAAGCAAAGGACGATGATTGAAAAACATGCTTGAGAAAAGCCACGATTGAAGAAAAAATTCAAATATTTAAAAATTATGTCCAGTGGAAGCATTCAAAATGTTAATACTATCAGTAGGCTTACATTGGATTTGGTTGGGTTGGGTTGGGTTGAAAAACATACATTTTTAATAAAAAAAAATTGAAGCAAATTTTCAATATAATATAATAAAAGTTCAATATTCCTCTCCCTAAGGTCTATGTGCTAGTGTAGCCTTCGGACCGCACATTCTAAAAAAATCTTGAAATCCAGAATCCACAATCCTCTACCACATTTAAGAATAACAAAAAGAATGATTAATGAAAAAATTTAATGATTTTGTAGAAAACGAGAAAAAGATTTTTGTCTTGATGATAAAAAAGTTGATTCTTGTAAAAGATTGAATTTTCTTCTGATGTCTTACAAGAATCAAATATTTTTAAGATAAATACAAAAAAATAGTTATTTAAAATAGTTTATTAAGCATAATTTGAAAATTCCAACCTCGATGTATTGCTTCCTCAACAGGTCGAGAATAAAATCATTTAAAGAAAAGATTTGTGGAGTGTACTTTCACATTCAGAAAACATTGATATCAGTTGTTTGAGACTTTACTACGTCATTTCCACGAAAACCTGGATTTGTGGATTGGTTGTTGTGAACTTAAAAGCTCGTAAGCACACTTATATGTGGTTAAACGAACCATAATAATTAATGCTTACATGTTGCTTACATGCTTAAACGTTTATTACACAGATTTTGTAATTCTCTTCAATTTCAACTCAAGTGGGGTAATTGTAAACTAGGGGTAATTATGTGGTTAATATTATTGATGCAACCCAGCCGGTAACGCACCGCACAATTTAGATCCAATTCAACGGATAGAACGTGTGATGTTGCGAAAAGTTTTGCGTGTTGTTTTTAAGTTTGTAATTCGTTTTAGTAACATCACTTATATTTTACATTAAAGGCACTGAACGATAAGTTTCGAACTGTCTATTGTTTATAATGATAAATTTGTGATGTAAAGAAACTTATTTCTTTGACCTAAGTTCAAGGTTACTAATTTACTCGGTACAAACAATTGTTTACAATTACCCCAATGAAATGTACTTGTGGGAAAAATGTAAACGCTATCTTTGGGTACATAAAAAAATCATGTCTTTCTTTCCAGAAAAGAAAAAATATGCCCAAAATGTAAGTAAAAAAAAAAAAACTGTAGAGTGATACACTCAAGACGATTTTATAAGTCCGGTCAATGAGAGAAACAAAAATTGCACTTATCGTCAGGCTTCATAAAAATATAATTCACTTGCATTGTTGTTCTCATTGCATGTTTCAACTGGAAAATCTCGTCTCCGAACAGCTTCCCGATCTAAACCAGCATTTCCAATTCCCTAACAAATCGAATAAGGTGTTTACATTTACCCCATATATTTGCACAATATAATTTTTCGATAAGGTAATTGTAAACAGTCCTCGAAAGTCAGATAATAACTCGTATGAAGGTAAAATTTGGAGAAAATCTTTAAAACAGTTGAAACTATATGGGTATTATTACAGTGGTCAACAATTACTCGTTAAACACAAAATATGAAATTTCAAATTACAGAATACAAAAAACGTTTAAAAAATAGGTATAGTCAAGCCCCACTTGACTATACCTATTTTGCGATATTTTTTTTAACAAAATTTGTATTTGTTGTTTCGCGCACGATCGATTGCAAATTTACCTTTTTATTGCAATTGTAACTCATTGATTAAAAAAAAATGTCTAAAAGTTGAAAGAAACTGTAACAAAGGTCAGCGTGACGTTACGACATAAACTATAACAGATCGGTGGTTTTTGCACCAATTGGCAGATTCAAGGTTGAATTTGAAGCGCCACGGAGAAGAAAAGTTGCATAAGCTGATGTGGAAGTGAAACCCCCCGTAGTAAACGAGCACGAACGTGAGAAAGTCTACGGGTACTATAAAAGTCACAGTCGGTTTGATAGTCGTCAGAGCCTTCTACGACTTGCAAAAGAAACATGAAGGCATTTGTAAGTATTTGTGTTTTGTGTTGGTGTCTATTAATTAATTAATTGATAGTGAAGTGATTTTTTAAGCGAATTAAATAAAAAAAATATTTATATTTTCAGATTTTATTGGGTGCAGTGTTCATCTGCGCGGCTCTAGCTGCTGAAACTACCAAAAAGGAAGTGGTTGAGCAGGAGACCAAAAAGCAGGAAAAACGAGGTGTCTTCTTAGGTGATCATGGTAGTAGTTTTGGTGGCGATTTCGGTGGACATTTAGGAAGTGGTGGATTCGGAGGAGGTGGAGATTACGGTGGTCATGATTTTGGTGGATCATACGGAGGTTTCAGTGGAGGTGGAGACGATCATCACCATGAACACGTCAAAACTGTTGTCGTTACCAAAAAAGTTCCAGTACCATACACCGTCGAAAAACACGTTCCATACACAGTTGAAAAGAAAGTACCTTACGAAGTTAAAGTACCAGTTCCACAACCCTACGAAGTAATTAAAAAGGTACCAGTACCTGTTAAAGAATATATCAAAGTACCATACGGCGTTCCACAACCCTACGAAGTTGTTAAAAAAGTACCGTATGAAGTAAAAGTACCAGTTCCAAGGCCATACGAAGTAAAAGTGCACGTACCACAACCTTACACTGTTGAAAAGAAGATTCCAGTACCGGTCAAAGTACCTGTTCCGCAACCGTACACTGTTGAAAAGAAAGTACCTTATCCAGTTAAAGTGGAAGTACCGGTACCTCAACCCTACACAGTATACAAGAAAGTGCCTTATGAAGTTAAAGTACCAGTTGATAGACCTTACCCAGTTCATGTACCGAAACCATATCCAGTAACCGTCGAAAAACATTATCCAGTCCCAGTTGCCAAACCAGTACCTTATGAAGTTAAAGTACCAGTTGATAAACCTTACCCAGTTTATGTACCAAAACCAGTACCATACCATGTAAAAGTGCCAGTACCACAACCTTTCACCGTTGAGAAGAAAGTTCCAGTTGAAATTGAAAAACCTGTACCTTATCCGGTTAAAGTACCGGTGGATAAACCATACCCAGTCTATAAGGAAGTTCATGTACCTGTCGAAAAGCACGTACCAGTACCAGTAAAAGTACCAGTTCCAGTACCAGTAAAGGTATCTCATCACCATGAGGATATTGGTGGTGGTAATGAAGGATTCGGAGGGTATGGAGGGTATGGTGGATTTGGTGGATATGGTGGATATGGTGGATACCATCATTAGTATCAATTGTTAGATATAATTGTTATTTAATTTCTATTACATTCTCAGCTTGTTCATCACGCGAAAGAGTCTATCACTATAACGATTTATTTTTAAGTCGGACTTCCTCTTTGTAAAGGGCACCGAGTGCGTTTCTACCTTGAACTGTGTTATCTTTTTTTTATAATAAAAGACTTCTACAAATTTGATGTTTTATTGTTTGTAATACTTTTTGCTTTTGAATTGTTTTAATAATATCAGTAATAAATTCAATAAAATATGTTTTCTAAGCAATTACATTTACCGTTCGTTTTATTGCGTTTATCGCAATACAGATCCCATAAAATTTAATTGGAACTCGCAATTGGAGTCTAATTTGATGTATTACACATAACGATCTTTTGTTGGTACCCCGATACGTAGAAAGCGTAAATGAAAGCTGCTTATTACACAATTTAGAGATTAAGTTGTTAATTTTCTCTACCATATGACGTAGAAAGTTATTGTTATCAATTCTATTTTTTAATTCATTTTTGTATCGGCCAAACGTGATACAGTGAAAGTGATGGGATAAATATTGAATTAATCAATTTGTCGTTAAACACATGTTGAATTTAGATTTTCGATCGATGCGATTATTGTAAGAGATTTCCTTTTTTTATTGAAGAAGAATCGTTAATACGTTTCCTATGATGAACGGCCTTACACGTTACTGGATCTATAACCATTATAAATATCTTTCTATATTTGTTGTGAAACATGTTTAGTATGGTTTCCATATTACCAAATACAAATATTTTATGGCGTACATTTATATACGTAATTAGATGTTCTTCTTATACATAATAATGCAAAATACAAGGTATTTTTACATGACAAAATATTAAAGAAATATGCGATCGTTTAATTATAATTATGCAAAGTTTCTTACAGAACACAAATTGAACATTTATTGATATGTACGCATAAATAAATTTTAAACGGAACTAATTGCATAGAAAATAGGACACGGATTGACAAATTCGCAAAAACGTAAAATAGAAGTACATTTGCACATGAAGCAACAGATTGTTAATTTAATGGCACACAACAGTGTTATGCAATCCATAATTGATACCATTTATGCATGAGATCTTTTCGAAATAGGCATAGGTATCTAGAAATTTATCTTTTTTATGTATGACGTAATCAGCGATATTAAAATTTTATAAATAATAATCTTGCAACACAATCCAAAAGAAGAAAAATGAGAGAAAATTAAAGAAAATAACAAAGAATAAAGTATAATGATCAAAAAGCAGACCTTTTATTTTTGCTAATTGCACAAATTTTTACATAATCTGTGAGTTAAGTTTTTGGAATTTATTTCAATTTTTTGGACGTATGTTAAACTTAGAACAAAACTGGCTTCACCTCTGTATCAGATATTTCCAAAACTATTGAAAATATCAGTCATCTAATAAAAATAATAATAAAAAAAATTGTAATAAAATCTACATAACTCATTTCAAATGCAATAATTCAAATTTGTCTACTTTCTATTTTGATTTAACATAATTGCTACATAAAAAATAAAATACAATAACTATCCTACGTATTATATGGAAATAATTCGACAAGAATATAGTTTCTAAACGAGTTTCCTACACACAAATCGAGTGAAAATAAACATTAAACATCTCGTTCAAATCTTTTGTGACTTTCGTTTTGTTAAAACTTTATTTGTTGCCTGTATGTAAAACGAATGCCGGATTTTCTTTCTTTTTTATTGAAATTAACCTAATTTATTTGTGTTTAATGAAAAATAATCCTTGTATCTTTATATTTATTACTTCGAGTGTTTCGCTTATGATTACTTCATAGTCTTATCATTTTCTTAAATATCCTGTAAAATAATGTTTGCTTATGTATTGTATCATTCTCTATTTTTAAATTAAATTCTTCCCACATTAAATGCTTTATTTGACTATTTCATTTTTTTTGTTGTTGTTGAGGTTCTCCACGCAAGCTTTTATCATTTACTTCTTTTTGGATTTTTTCATTGTAACGATAATCCTCTTTGCATGTGTCTTTACCCGACATTCTGTCAGTTACAGTTCATAATTATTAACAAATAGAAATAGAAAATATTATGAGATGTCAGTTACAGTTCACAATTATTAACAAATTTTTTGAGATTTTTACCGATAGAAAATATTATGAGTCAGTATTAATAATGTATGCAAAATTTGATCTACTTTTTCCTTTATAATTTCTTATGTTTTGCCTGTGCCTTCACTGCATCCATTACTTTATTATTATTTCCTATTTTTAAACTTAATAATAATCGATTATCTCTCAGCGTTTCCCAATTTTTATAACATTTGGTTTTTTGTTAAATATAATTTACTGTTTGTTTATGCATGCTCTATCTGTTGGAAATTATTCATTTATAATTTTTTTTCTAGTCATTTTACAAAGTATAATTGCCTTAAAAAAAATTTAATATAAAATAATTTAGTTATCCGATAACTAAGTCCATAATAGAAAATTATGTTTGCAATTTTAATAGACACCTGTATTACAATATTGCAATAACTTTCTAATAAAAATAAATGTATAACAACGTAATAAAAAATAGAGATAATTACATAGTAAAAAAACGTTTGTTTTAATTACAAATTTCCGTTTTTATATCACCTATATGTAATTTGCTCCGTTGTGTAATGCGTGAAAGAAAAATTTTACACGTATACCAGAATTATGCGTGTACGTATAAAAAACTGCAATAAACGTGAACTTTTCATTGTATAACAGTCCACGACGCGTGTTGTTTTACTTTCTCATATGGAGGAAACGATATATTTTTACGATTTCGTTTATTTAAATTGTTCATTTGAAAGTGAGTTCCGATTTCCGTTGACAGAATTTGTGATGCAAATTTATCTAATTATATGATGTGTCTATATAATGTTGGTGGTAATTGTTTCATGAAGGACGATCTTGTTAATTTAATGGATGGAAAATCAAGTTCATGTAAATTGTAGTGCATGGCGAATGGCTGGTTTCACTAGTTCATTCAGCCAGTCAGCTTTCAATAATACGTTCGTTAGTGTCGATAAAACGCAACGCTTACCATGATAATCAGGACATTAATTATCATAAATTTTTAACTGGAATGTAGCAATTTAATAAATATAATAAATATCTTTGAAACGGAGACATGTTTTTGTTGTTTGTTTTCAAATTAAATATATTAAAGAATTCTTAGTAATATTTTCGAAAGTTATTAATAAACTGATTAAAGAAGCAATTAGGAAATCAGAATTAGGCAATCTGTCTAAATTAATTTGATTTAATTAATTTTATATACTCAATAGTAAAAAGTTCAATTAAAAATATTATTGAAAAAAAAAATAATTATATAAAGAAATCTCGGACAAACCATCAAAAATTTGAAAGTTTTTAATTGTTATATTAAAATTGTTTTCAGGAAAAGACTATTACAACTTTATTTCTATTTCGATTTTTCAGTCTTAAAAATTCAATTAATAATAAATTTCTATTTTTCAGTCCTGAATAATTTAGTACTCAATGCATCTCAATTGTTAATTTTGTCAAAGAATTCTGGATAAAATTTAATTGTAGATCATAAAATTGAAAATTACATTTATAATAACGAATTTCTACAAACAAAGTAAAATATCCGAAGCGTGTATGAACTTTAAGCGCTCCATTTATGTTCTATAATTTTCTCTTTTATAAAGGGTTCGGTTTGACGGGTATCGCGTATAGCGCAGACACTCCTCGCTAGTCCTTATCAGAGCATCGCGTAAATTGAAATTCATTCAGGATAATTGCTCAGCACAAGCTTGCGGAGACGTCCTGAAATAGGCGGGACACCAACGAGCTGGTCGACTGCGCCTGTGACAGTTTGATTCTGGTCCCGGTGAAATGGTGCATGGTTCGCAGAAGGATTTTCCATTTTTGAGCATTAATTGAAAAGCGACCGCGTTTATTTTTAACCAGGCTTAAACGCCTGATATCTGACCAATTTCCATTAAAACTTGCCGTTCGTTTCGATTTTCGTACGTAAATTCTACTACCATTGTTCTTTGTGTATCGACAAAGAAATCATAAAAAGAAAATAAGTAAACATAATAAATTAAATAACATACATAAACATAATAAACAACAACGATGTTTGAACATTGTTATTTTATGTAATTTTTTGAACATTTCTAAATTATACTTCTGCTTGCTTCTTAAGCAAGAATTCAGTAAAAAATATTATTAAAAAATTTCTTTTCTAAATTGATATAATTTTTAATAATTTACAACAAAAATACATAGATAGATTTCCCAGACGTTTACTTACAAGAATTTGATAATCAATATTGAATCATTTATTAAACGACACGAAAATATGTTATAAATATTAGTATTGTTTTTTTTTGTCCACAGTAATAGTTAATAACGTACCTATATATTTTTTTCTTCGGAAATTGGACAGATTTTTTAATAAAACTAATGGCTACATCAATGACGTTTCGCTTTATTAATGTAAAGCATCATCAGACTAAAACTACCCAATTTCCGGAAAAAAAAATATATACGTTATTAAATATTATATGTATATACAGGATGTCCCCGGGAAAACGAAACACCCTCAATACCTAAGAAACTAATTTTTTTTCTTAAAATCGCTGAAACACGTAAACTTTAGATCGATGGGGGACAACTTTTGGCGAAGAAATGATCGCCATATCTTCAACCCCCTAGCCGCAGGGGTGTCAACCCTAAAATTCTTAAATTACACTAGGGGATGAGTGATATCTCATTTAAGAGCTTACATAATTTACATTTCAACGGTGTAAAAATTTTTGAAATCCATCTATTCGTTTTCGAGAAATTAGCTTTTCAAGATAACTATGGTACAAAACAGAAAGGGCAATTTAATTAGAAAAACAGTCAAGATTTATTTGAGAAGTTGTTGGAAATGGCCTTCCCCAACTTCCATACAATTATACAAACGTTGCTCAAACCCACAACGTACATTTTGAAAAATTTCAGAGGAGGCTGCACGGCAGGCAAGAGATAGAATTGTACATTTTACCTCGTAAATTTTTTAAAGACGTCGTGGGTTTGAGCAACGGTTGTATAATTGTATGGAAGTTGGGGAAGGCCATTTCCAACAACTTCTCAAATAAATCTTGACTGTTTTTCTATCTAAATTGCCCTTTCTGTTTTGTACCATAGTTATCTTGAAAAGATAATTTCTCGAAAATGAATCGATGGATTTCAAAAATTTTTACACCGTTGAAATGCAAATTATGTAAGCTTTTAAATGAGATATCACTCAACCCCTAGTGTAATTTAAGAATTTTAGGGTTGACACCCCTGCGGCTAGGGGGTTGAAGATATGGCGAACATTTCTTCGCCAAAAGTTGTCCCCCATCGATCTAAAGTTTACGTGTTTCAGCGATTTTAAGAAAAAAAATTAGTTTCTTAGATATTGAGAGTGTTTCGTTTTCCCGGGGACACCTGTATATTATAGTTAGGTATATACTACATTAGTTAGACATTGTATTTCAATAATTTTGATCTATTAGTCTGGCGTCTGGCTAATTAATAAATTTAAATAAATAAATAATAAATTTACCTCGACCAGACTTTTTAACGAAAATTTTCATTTAACTACACTTTAATGATTATTCATTTATTTCATTTGTTGATGTGATAAATGCTTTTAGCTTTTATTAAATATTTTTAATTATTAATTAATTACTCTCTTTATTAGTATTTTTTTACTTGTACATATTGAACAGTATTTTGTATTTTGACTTGACTACGATTTTTTACCGAGTATTATTTTATTTTATCTTATTTTCGTAATCTCTCGAAATGAATCGACTGTTTTTGACAAGTGAGAGCTATTAATATTTGAAATTTTTCATTCGAAGTAGGCGACTTAATAAATATATAAATAATATGTCGGAAGGTTGTGTTACTTATATTCGAATGAATCAGTCGATTGTAAGGCAGTAAAATATATCGACTGTAAAATCATTCGATGGTAAAATCATTCGATGGTAAAATCATTCATAGCAAAATCATTCGATGCTAAAATCATTCTATAGTAAAATCAATCGACAGTAAAATCATTCGATAGTAAAAATCATTATTCGATAGTAATGTCATTCGATAGTAAAAATCATTCAATTACTAACAATTCGATAGTTAAAATGATTCGATTGTGCCCATCACTAGTCACAAATGCATATAGTTTAAACATTTGTACTCACCTTGCAAAATTCGTGATTCGACAATTTCAGCACATGTCTTATTAAGGAATAATTCTTCAATATTTGTGGTAAATGAAAAATCTTTCAAGTTATCTACTATTGCTAGAGAAATACAAGCTATTCCTCTATTTCCTGTTGATGGACTTTGGCTTTGATTATAAATAAATATATTGTCGTCCATTTCTTTATTATTGGCTTGATCACAGTCAGTGTAATCCTAGAAATCAAAACGACTTATTATAAAAAGAAACTTTTTCCACTGTAAACCAATTGGTTTAAATATTAGAACAATACGTTCTGGAAGGCATGAAAATTATGAATTAGTTCAGGGGTAGAACAAGTCTTTATATGTTTTATTTTATTTCACGCCCTGGTAAACTTTAACATGTGTAATACCTTAGCATTCATGTTATTTTATGTATTAATACTTGCATGTAACTTACTTTAAAGTGATAATGTTGTCTTGTATCTGTATACTTGGGAATATTTAAAAACTGCAATAGATTCTGTCGTAAATAATAAATAAATGAATCTAATAAATTAATAGCATAATTTTGAATAGACACCTAAAAAAAAAATTTACTTAAGTGTTATTACTTACATGTAAGATTACCTTAATAATATGTTCAGGAGAACTAAAAGGTTTTTGCAAGAAATGTGTATCTTCAGGTGTTAAAGGACACATTGAATTCCTCGCTAACATTATAGATAAAATATCCAAGACTGCATCGTCCAATCTGTTTTGTAAAACTTCAGTAAGTTCACATTTAACATCTTTTTCAGGATAAGTTATTCCGTGTACTTTCAAAACAATTGTGTCTTCTTGTTGTTCTTCTTTTGCATCTTTCTCTCCAAAAGAACGAACGTGGGGACGAAAATCTGTCTGTTTAAATGGTTCAAATAACTATAAATGTATTTATTCTAATACATACTAGTATATTATCGGAAGATGGTAAACTACTTTTTTGCTGAACAATTGGAAGTGATACCACCGATGGACTACGTGAAACATTTTCAAACTCATTCGACTTTCGACCACTTGAATAATTAAAATGTTCATGTGTTCTAAAACATATAATAATTAGGCAACGAATATAATGCGAACACTGTAACAAACCGTAAATAAAAAACATTTAAATTTTTATCTTGATATACAAACATGTTGTTTCTGTTTGATACAGAAAATTTATCTAAAACTGATTTCAATGCCGATATTCCTGTAGACAAGCTAGATTTACCAGGACCAGTTTTTAGTCTTGGATGTAAAAGAAAATGTGTCTGCCAAACCACTGGACAACTAAAATATCCTGGCTTAAATTTAAACAGAGATGTTTCAATAAGATCACTTCGATATTGGTCAGAATCGTCATTAATTTCTGCAAGATGAGTTTAAAGTAAAATAAATAAAATAAATAGAAGGAAAAGCATTTATTACCATCTGTGCTTCGTAGTTGATAACTAGCCGAGTTTGAAATATTGGCAGTACTTGATTCACCTTGCCAATCACCATTATCATCCGGTTCAAGTAAACTATGACATCTTCTCGTATTATGTAGAGATTGTAATAATAAATACTGATTAACATGTTTACACAAATTTCTAACAGCATCACAGATTGATTTTTGTACTTGAATATATTTATTTACATAATTTGTCTTTAACTCCAAAAACCTGTAATAAAAAGAATTATTATAAAAAAAATATGAAAGTTGTAATTAAAAAATTCATCTTGCTGTTAAAAGGCTTCTATCATTTGATTGTTGCATGATGAAAATAATATTAAGCACAATGATATAGATTGTTGAATGTACATATAATGAAGATAATATGCAACCACATCACTCACTAATGAATATCTTTTTTTTAATATATTGTAGTTTCTCCATGTTGGTAAGCTGTATGACAAAATAGATCTTGGAGAACAAATCCACTAAAGTTATATAATTTGAAATCATATTTATTTAATCAGTGTTCAGAGTTCAGATATACATACATAATATGTCAGTGAAAATTTTTGCAGTTGTTTGATTTAGTGAATATAATTTGTTAGTTAGTGACTGTTGTACATGCATATAATAAAAAGATACCATCATAATCTCACCGACAATGAAAAAATATCTTCACAACTTCATGTTGTATTTCCATAACAAGCCAAAAGTTTGGCAAATTTTGACGTTTATTATGAATTTCTAACAACCAATAGTAATCACTATCTTGATTAATTTCTTCTTCAGACACTAGAAAAAAATATCTTTATAATAATTTTTTAAATAATTCTTATAAATATTTACCATCCTCTATCCCTAAAATACTTGTATTTGAACTGGACAAATCACTCTTATTTAGAGTTTCATTTTTACCATCGTCATTGCTTATATTTAACTGAATATTATCATCACTTTTCCTATCTTCATCAACATACTGATTTTCTTCAAACTTTGATAAATAATACAAATCATCAACTCTACTTAAATTATAGTTTGGAATTGTTATTTTTCCGAAATCCTTAAAAATATTCACATTTACTTTCAACAACAATAAAATATATACATACTTTTACAAATTTCTCATAACAAAACTTATGTACGAAATTCAGATCAATTACTTCAAGCATGCAAGACGGTCTTAAAATGCTTTCAGAAATATGTTCCATAACAAATTTCAAAGACTTCATAGTGACAGGTTCAATATCTAGCAAAGAAGTTGCAATTTCATCCTTCAATAACCACTTGATTTCATCAAACAATTTATTAAGTGCACATCTTTGATTTTCTGGTATTTGTATTGTGAACTCATCTTTGAAACTGAAACAAAAATAATTAACTAAACAAACACATACATGGCCACCATATACAATGCATAAGTAAGTTTTAAATTCAAAATTTTTTGGGTATCTTAGTTAACCTTGGATAGTCTCAAACACAAAATTTACTGATATAACCATAATACAAAATTGTACATAATTACTTACTCTAAATTATAACTCATTTCAGTCGAATCACTTATACTTCGTTGATAGCCATCAGAACACATTGATGTCGTTCGTAAGGCTGTATTTGCATAACCACTTATTATATTTTGAACATTTAACGGTAAAGTTAAGCACAATATATCTAAAGTTATTTGAATATTTGATTTGTTTATGTCTTGAATATCCATGCTATTATGAAGACTTTGCAAAAGTTCACCTGAAATGAAATAAAATTTAGATTTTAAAACAAGTGAAGATACACTTCTAAACATACCTAAGCAAGTAGGTAATACCATCACAGATACATGAGCAATTTTATTATTATAGCGAACTGTACAAACGTAATGTAAAAATAGTGGCGATATCTGTTTCATATTTGTACTAGACTGTCTATTTAATTGTATAGGAGATATATTACAATCAGACTTTAAATCGACAGTATCTGAAGTTGTATTGGATATTTCATCACTACCATCACTTAACTTTGATTCAGTATGGCAATAATAAAATTCTTTATTAGTTGGTATTGCACTAAAGGCAACGTTAGTTATTTCAAAAAACTTTTCCCTAATTAATGTATGAAGTTGTTTCAAATTATTACACACTTTAGGTTCATTTAAAAATGATAATTGTACTTCATCATGTTGTTTTAAATGACCGCATACTGTCTGCAAAAATATATAAATAATTCTTAATTACTTCCACTATTACAAATTTACTTGTAAATACTCAGTTATATCAATTTCATAAACTGTTTCATCACAGTGATCCATAGCAGCTTGAACATCCAGTGAATGTACATATAGGTCCTTATGCAGTGCTAAATATATTGATGTGGCAAAGCATTTGTAATGTGTTAATACTAACGTATTACAATGATGTTTAGCACAATTTTTATACCCAGAATCATTTCTGTCTTCTGTTCTATTTAGATCTTCGGTGTTCAAACTGCAACATAAAAATGTTTATATACGAATAATGTAACTTTTAAATATTACCTTATTTCTTCCTTATCGACATTTTCTCGAAACTTAAATCTATGATCTTCAAAAATATCTTTTTCACATGAAGTATCCATGTCATGTATATTAACACACGAATCTATCAGCATTTTTAATGGACAATTAAAGACGTAAGTTGGCAACAAAAGAGACTGTTCAATGTTGTCAAGACCGGGTTCACTTTGTTGTGAAATTAAATTAATATTTGTCATACTATTATAGTTCAAATTATGAATATCTTGTAAAGTTGCTGGTAGAAATGTTAATATAACGTGGGTCATGGAAACAACCTTTAAAAAACATCTCCACCTTACTATGGTACATTCTGAAGATATGTTTTCTATAAAATAAATACTTATAAGGCATAAATAAATATGTACATTTACACAACAAAAATATGATTTTGTTTACTTTTATCAAATTATATTTAGAACTAATATTTACCTTTGAAATTTAGAACAGATAATGGACAGTCATGACTTTTATTTTTATGCCGTAAAAGTAGTTGTTCCATAAATTGTATACAGTTTTGACTACTAATCTCCAATTCTTGATCATGTAAACTTAAAAAATCATTATGAATAATTGTTAATAATAAATTATTTGATTTGTCAGTGTCCATCCGATAGTCACCGTAACCTATAATAACAAAAGTTAAGTTTTATAACAAAATTCTGAATTTCGTCCAACCAAACATGATCCTGCTGCATCTTGTGCCCATCAGAAATGCTATACTGACTAAACTAATCTATGTGCTGTGTAGGTGATGAATGCAATACACGAATTCACGATTACTCACTTCCGAAGGATAATTGATTGAAAGAAGTATTTAAAAAAATTAAAATTCAATTCAATCCTTATATGCAAATAACCGGGTGTGCCAATTATCTGGGATCGGTCTATTACGCCTTACCTATTCACTTGATTAAAAAATGTTATTTTAAATGGAACTCCTGTATATTGTGTTTTCAGATTCCCAGTTACAAAATAGGGAAAGTTTATACTGCAGACCCCATTCAAAAATTGAGCGGTTTTCGAGATATTCCACTTTTAAGAAAACAAAATTAATTCAGGTAGTTCTCTTTGAAAATTAATAACGTTTTTATTAACTATTGCTTTGTAACGATTCTTTGGCATAATTGTAACAATGCTTCAAGTTAAACAGCCAATAACAAATATCCTCGTTGTATTATACAGGTTGTTTCAAAATTGAAAATGAATAGTAGCATCTTTAAAAGGCTAAAACTCTTTTTTTTCAAAGGGAACATATACAGGCTGTCCCCGGGAAAACGAAACACCCTCAATATCTAAGAAACTAATTTTTTTTCTTAAAATCGCTGAAACACGTAAACTTTAGATCGATGGGGGACAACTTTTGGCGAAGAAA
>JAFFZR010022567.1:0-13601 GCA_018397195.1 Lethrus apterus | reverse complement strand
ACACTAATAATTTCGTCAGTTATCACTATAGAACTAAAGTTCAGACATTCACCATTTCTCCTAAAATATAGATATGTATTTGATTTAGAAATATTAAATTGGGTTACAAATTTCATTATTTGGAAAATATTTTTCTCTCACATTCATACCAAGATTGCGTCTAGCAGTAACTTTACTTTCTTACTGGCATGTTTCAAAAACGGTTAAATGCAACACTAAGACAAAACCACCATTTAATAGTAATAACTATAACTAATAATAATAAATAATAGTGTTAAAGATTAATTATAGTTATTACTATTAAATAGTGGTTTTGTCTTAATTAGTGTTTCGTTTAACCGTTTTTTAAACATGCCAGTAACCGAACAAGTTACTGCCAGTCGCAAGCCTGGTACGAAGGTGAGAAAAAAAATATAATGAAATTTGTAACCCAATTTAATATTTCTAAATCAATTATCCGTATTTTAAGTGAAACGCTGAATGTATGAACATTAATTCTATTGTGGTATTTAATTTTATCTAATTAAAACAAGTTACTGACGAAATTATTAGTATATTGAGGATTTAGAAATATGGTATAAAGAAAAAAACGGAAATAACTACAAAACTACTACTTGTACATACCAACATGTATTAATAAAGGTAAAAGGGAATGAGATTTTCTATCCGATGATATCACAATTAATATTGTGTTGCATTTTAAAGAAATCTTCCAATGTTCTTTTTCACGTTTTAATGAACCAAAATTGTCTCAATTTGTAATGAGTAATAAAATGCATCATAATAAATCGAATGGTAAAAACCGCAGCTCTCTTCGCACATTAGTTTCGGAGATACTTCAAACTTCCGGTAGAACCGGAAGTGATACGAGAGCGGCAATAATTTAGAATAAAAGATCAGTTAGTGTAGCTTATAATTCCAAGTTATTAGAGTTGATATATTTCTGGAACACGGAAAAGTTCTAACGAACCACTTTCGTGAATGACCCTGTATAGTTCTGAAATAGGTATCAATATTTTAGCAGGTGATAGCTATCATTAGCCGAAACTTAAACATGTAGAAATGGCGGTCCTATGTTGAAGGGTGCGCAAAAAAATAGTTTATTTTTAGTTTTCAGTTTTCGTTTTATGGCCATATCTTGCTTATTTGGAAAAATGAAGGAAAATAATGTCCACGTTCTTGAGGCACTTTTTTGATAAGAATACAGTGGCGTTGTTAGTTTTTTGAAAAAGTTCTCCAAATTTGAGTCGTGACATAAAGTTATATTTTTTTATGTGGAACTCATAGTTGGCTGTGGCTTAAATAAAAAGATATTTTTTCCCTTTTCAACAATATACAACAAGTATGGTAATTTTTTAATTTTCATACAAATTTTTCAAAAATTCATACTTTTCAAGGTCAGTTTTAATATGAAATGATCTTCAAGCTATCAGTTATCGTTCTAGATTCTTCCTGATCGATCGATCGGAAAGGGAGGCCCTACTGAATGGTCACCCAGATTACCAGACGTATCACCCCTTAATTTCTTTTTATGCGGTTATTTAAAGAATAAAATTTATGCAACCCAACCAAATTCTATACAAGACCCCGATGTAACCCGAGTGAAAATAGCTAAATCAAGTCCATTTAAAACAAAAATTGACCTGTTCGAACATTTTTTTTTTTTTTTTAATTGATAAAAAAGTCAAAAAAACAAGCTGGACTATTTTCGTTGGCCCAGCCTGTATAACCCCTTTTAAAAATAATAATATGAACGAACTAAGTGAAAATTTTATATAGTTTGTTAATTCTGTATCAACGTCAGTTCGGAGTGTTTCAAAGCGATGTCAATTGTGTGTTGCGAATGACGGACGTCAATTTGAATATTCGATATAAATCTGGAGAGATGAAGTACTGAAAGGAACGTTGGAAAACTTTTTATCAAAAGGATTGCAAGTGGATGTTAAAATAAAAAGTGCTCATAAAATAGGAGAGAATGTGTGTTTGATAGAAATAAGCCTTACGGACAAAATCGACATTTTAAAGAACAAAAGTACCTAAATGAAGGAGTCTCCAATAAAAGATCTTCATTGATTCAGACCTTACGAAAAAAGAATAAGGAATACAACAAAACAATAAGAGAAATAGCAAAGGAGGAAAGAGGAAAATGAAACAAGACAAAAATAGGATATAAAAAGCTGATAATAAATGGAGTATGCCGGAAATGGAACGATGGCTTAGAGCAATTACAAGAGACAGAAAACTAGCAAAACACACACGAACAACCAGACGACGATCCAAGCAAAGGACAAGGAAGAGGCATATGATAATTATGATAAAAAAGCAAGAGAAATAATGAAGTAATAAATATAGGAACTAGGAATTTACAAGGAATATACGAAAAAACCTAACTATAAGGGAAATACCGAAAAAGAAGGTATGGATGGACGAAAAATGTATGGAAGAAATAAACAGAAAAAGAAATTTGCGTGGAAAATATCTACAAAGAGGAAATGAAGAGGACACACGGAAATATATGGAGCAGATGAAAATTGTGAACAATTAATTTTTTTATAGATGTAACATCATTATATTCACAATAAACTTTTCACATGTAAGTGTTATTTGATTTTTGGCAAATTAGATTACTTAACTCTTACTAATAATCTAATGTGATGAGTGATGATTTTTAAAACGAAATATTGATACAGATAATTTAAAATACATAAGTTTGAAATGTATATAAATTGAATCGAAGCAAGCTTTGATATTTGAATATTCTCCAAAGCGTGCAGATGGAGCCGTTAAGGTTTATAGCATTTGTTAGAAAGAGTCCATTCTATCCAGTAGGTTATATTATCTATGTTTCGTACCATTATACCTATACGTCAAAATTACAAGTCATTTAACGTGTATTATTACATGAAAAGCTGATTTTGACATGGAAAAGTAAAACTACACCATAAAAATTTATTGCAAAAAGTTTGTACTACATTTATATGACCAAGACTATAAATACCATCTGATCTGATGGATTAGTTGATAAACAAATAAGGCAGTCAGTAGCAAAATTCAAATGTCTCCTTGCAGTTATACAGCTGTCAAATTTACAAGAAAAATCAAAATAATGCGAAAAGAACGCACTTTAGACTCTAAAGTTTAGAGGTAATATCACTTAAAAAATTCAATGTAGATTTTAATATGGAAACCGAAAATATAAAAATATACAATGTGATAGAGGAACTAAACCCATATAACTTTTGCCCGTTATCGAGGAAATACAGGAGTGTGAGAAACCTGGATCATTCTGAAATATGTCCCACTATTTTAACAGGTGATAGCTGACTTTAACCTAAACTTAAATCCTCAAAAAGGCGAAGTTCTCAGTACGGTCCTGTGTCCATTTCAATATGGGTCACGTTGAAAATTAACTTCCTTTGGAGGGAATAACATGAAATATTGCGAAACAACCATTATTGTCGATAATTCGGCGTTATTTTCATATTCTATTCAAAACTAAAATATTTTTTTCTGGCACACCCTTCAACATAGGACCTTCGTTTTTGCATTTGGGGTTGGGCTATGGTCAGCTATCACCTGCATGTTGATTTTCTTCCAAAATGTTGTGACAAACGTACAGAAAACGAAGAAAAATGTGGCACACATTAAAAAAAGCAATTCTTCTTCTTCTTCAAAATTATACTGTGTTTAATTTTTATAACATGATCACCACCACCACAGCACAAGACTTGCTTGGATTGTGACTTTCTTTCAAACTTCGCGTTCTCTTAACAACACAATTATTTCCCATGAAAGTAACTGTAAAAACAAACCCCAAGCTTGTGCAACCCAACTTACGTAGATACATAAAAACACATAAAAAATGTGTAAACAGAATTACAAAACAAAATTTTACCCAATTCAATCCAACACTGGCACACAATTTTAAACACCTGTACCAACCAAACTGAGGAACGTCTTCAGGACTACACCGTTGTTAAATTTACTTCATCTAAACAGATAGTTCCATCGATGAAACGATACTAAATCAAAACCAACTCGAATCAAAAAACTAAGACAAAACTTCCTCCCTTTTACGGGAATGATCTAAGCAAACTTGTCGCTTGTAAATTTATCTAACTTTAAAATTGGAACGTGTTAGAAAATTTACAATTATATAACATTACATAAGATGCAAATATCGTTGCGAGGTAGCATTTTAATCGGTATTTTAGTGAATTGCAGGTCAATACGAGAAAACCGTCTTTAAATGATACCATTTTAATAAACAATGAAAGATGAAAGTTTTAGCGGGTTAATATGTTTATAAGTTGGGTCAAAGTATGGGGAGACCGCGGTAGCGTCGGTAGAGGTCCGCGGGCTGTGCGAGGCAAGAGACGTATGGAGAACCGCGCTCTCGGCGCCATTGCTGTGACGCGCACTTGCCTTGTGCTCTCGTCCAGTGACGACCGCCTCAATTTTGACGTGGCTACTACGTATAACCCTATTACCCACTCCGAACACAGCAAGCTGGTGACGAGGAATACGTAACTGGTAAGTACCCAGACGAAGAATAATAACATTCCGACGTGGTCCAGAAAACCTATTGTGAGGGTAGTGTCTAAATCGAGTTCGTAGAATAGTGAACAGTTTTAAAATGTCTTACTGCCGTTTTGTGAGATTACTTCAAAAGGTATTGAAAATGGCGTCATTCCGCCGAATCTATTTTAAATTTAGACTTCCCTTGCTCACCGCATTCGGTTCTAATCGAACGTCTCGAAGTGGAAAAATCGTTTTGTCGATCCGTTACGTAGATTGTCGCGAAACGTGCATTGTCATCTTCGTCCGGAGTTGTGACACTACTATTTTTCAATTTGTGGTTAGGATAGACGTCAAAATTTGACAGTTGCTTGATTATATGTGAATATTTTCAAGGATTTCCGTAAATACTTTGAAAATATCGACTTCCTTACTTACATGTTATGTAATCACTTTGACCACACGAAATTATACATTTTTCGCATATGGGACAAATTAATTTGCCTTGCTGTACAAGTTATTCAACTTCATATTAATCGACTGACAAAATTGTATGATTAATTCAAAGAAAAACATTTTCATTTTATCATAGTTTTGAAGGTTAAACTAGTAGCATCAACATTGCGATTAAGTTTTAAGTTTTTTTTACATTTTAGCAACAAATGTACAATTCTCACAACCGAATTTTAACAATGTGCACATTGTCAATGTTAAAGGTCAACAATGTACAGTTTTACATTTTCTTAATTCTAAACTCTGACAAACTAAATAGAAAACATTTTCCAATTATTTATTTAGAAGATAAATTATAATTTGACTATCCAAATAAAAACTATGAGGAATTATATAATCACAATTCATATTATTTTCCATCTAAATAATATTGTGTAATGAGCCTAATCTGCACACATTTAATTTGAAACTATTTAATTTACAGTTCACGAACTCGCATTTATTTAAATTTTCTTTAAATATATGTACACCTTAAAGTAAGGGCTATTAGTTGCTCTACTGTGATAAAAACCATCTGTGTTGCTTCTTGAGTATTGACAAACAATTGGAGTCGTACACCAAGATGATAAATAAGTTTAACGAATGTCATGATTTAGGCAAGATGATTTGACAGCGGATGGAGTTCCCCAACGTGCACTTCCCATATGCGATAGGACGTCGACGTACGGTAGAGTGGCCACCAAGTTTGCCTGACCATACGACTTTCGTGTATTCATTGTGGGGTATCGTAAAAGGAGACTGAACAAGACCAAACATCACAAAATGAAGGATCTGGATTGTAGACGGTAAACCCTAATAAATTACGATTGATACAATTTTTAAATTGTCCGCTTGACCCCAAATGGTAAAGCAACTTGTTTGATTTCAGTACATATATTTCAGATTAATTAACTTCAGAGGGAAATATGTAATCAAATCACTGGTAAAGAATTCAATATAAAATCAAAGTAATCATGCAATTTATATGAGATGTGCAGGCTGATCAATTAACATACTGTAACCGTTTTAAATGTCATCTAGATAATTCTTCATATCACAAAATTTTCAGCTCAAATTGTTTTCTATTTAGTTTGAAATTTAAAATGATACCAAATGATTCATTAAGTGGTTAAACATATTAATATTTAAAAAATTAAACATTTATAAATACTTAAATATATTCTTTTTAGAGACACCATCGTAATAAAGATGGAAGGGATAGTGGAAGAAAATGGGTCTGTTGACCCCTTGGCGCCGTCTCCAGATCCGCCCGTTGCTATCGCATCTTCGGTAGGAGTCACTAACAACCAACCACATCTAGTCGCTACTAATATTGTACAACTTACCCTGCCTCAAACACAAGCACAGGTAGGGGTTAGTGCCCCTCTGTGCATGAAAATGCATAATGCATCCTAACTTACTTTAAAGTATATTTCTACATATTTTTATTATTAGATTTGAAAACACAATTATGATAACCAGCGATGTATCTGCATGGATCAAAAAATATTAACACAATTTGACAACCAATTTGGTAAGAATTTGTAAAACTCTGAATAATAAAATTTTTTGCTACTTTTCTTATTCACTATATTCTTTGCATATAAACAACAGAGGATAACTGAGAATCTTACACTGGTGGTTGGAACATTTTTGGAAACAATTATATATTTTTTTATTATCAACAATAATAACAGATGTTCAAATAAATTTGTGGTTAAATGTGGTTTGATTGTTTTTTCAATATGTTGGCCCCAACATTTATTACATCATGTGTAGCCACCTTTAGAGTCAAAAAAATTGCATTCTTAGCCACTTTTTTTATTGAACATATACGTAAATGATATAATTTTCCAATTTTTTTATTACAGCCCGAACTTGGCAATTTTACAAATGAAATTGACACAAAAAGCAAACAAACTCGTGCATGGATAGATTTTTCTTGACAAAATTATATTACAAATGATTACTCGTATGATTATTTCACGAGAAACTCGAACAAGTTATTAAATTATATTTTATGTTACCGTCGAAATATAGGGTTTGGATTTGCCTCATTTGGGTTCCTGATAGCTTAAACAGGGTCTAAAATATTTTTGACGTTTACAGTTAAACCACTTCTTCTTCTTCTTAAACCACTTCAATATCAAACTCAAAATTGTAACTGAAGTTATCTATCTATCAGAGAGTACTTTATTGTTTATAATTTTATACTTTTAAACTACTGCTTACCTGAGATATTCAACTCTAATTTTACAATAGTTGATATAATTTTGAAAAACACAACAACAAAAACAATGTTGACATAAACTGTTGGTACACAGTTACTTTTTTTTTAATTGAAGTGAAACGCATTTTTAGCAAATATAATTGTGTTTACAAAATTTTTACGAAGAAGGCATCTTATAAGAATATAATATACACAAAATTGTAGCCTATAATGTACATAAGGCCTACAGTTTTATCCCATTGTTATAAGCATACAAGAGCTGTTAATAAAAACACAAATTGAGAAAATTGTTAGTGTTAACACAAATAAATGACCTATTTTTTGTAATATTTTTCTTCAAAATTTTGTATGAGATTTTAGGCTATCCTAAACAATACCACCTCTTTATATATTTCATTTGTTCTGAAAATTTTTATATTACATTAAACTGAAAAGACTGCAGTAAAAGGAAACTTCTCCCCTTAAGCATGCTTAGTTGCCATGCAATACAGTTAATATTAAATGGCAGTACGTTAAATTATCTGCTTAGTATCATTTTTTAGTTAATCTACGAATTAACCTTTTTTCCATTTCTGAACATTTTCCCAGTAGCTGTACACATAAGAGCATCATCTTTTCCTTGTCAGTTTTGTAATAATAATTTACGTCAAATCCATATTTGTGATAAATCGTAATTATTGTTTATGTAAAGTTCGTTTGATTAATAAGAAATTACCAATTTAAAATGTTAATTTTATTTTGTGCGTTTATAGAATATTATTTATGTAATTTTAATCTTAATCACATCTCTGATAACAGTTTTCTGTCGAATCTTTATAACTTTTAATCATCATACGCTTGTGTATCTAATGTTTGATAACAAAAATGTGCCGATTTGCGCTAGTTGTATTTTTACATTTTAATTGTTTGCTTTCCATTTAGGTACAGTCTGTCATTCAACCGAATCAACAGTCAGTTATACAAACAGCAACGAATATTCAGCAAAATCTACTTAGTAGTAAAAACGTGATACTTGTCAGCAAGCCAAATTCAGTTATACAGACGACCCAAGGAAATCTACAGACTCTACAGGTTGGTAAACACTCAGAGTTAAAATCTTAGATATGGTATGTTTTCAAAAATAGATATTAAAAAAAATTTTTATTGGCATTCACATTCTACATTCCTGTAATACATGCTTTAATACCTTCTTCAACTTCCTCAGGATCCTCAGGCCTCTCCTGTCTCACTCAGGCTTATCATCCATTTCTTATTCCATTCCCTAACTTCTCCTCCCAAACACACTCCACCATATTTTGTCCACCAATGTTCCCATTCATTATTTTCCCTGCTACTACAGAACATTTGCCATATTCCTTCTTGTCCCTCCTTTTCTACTCTCAAAATATTCCAGTACCCTATTGCCTTGTACCTATTTACTACCTTACATCTCTGCACCACCTTGTTCAGCAAGTCGCTATCCTCCGTAGTCAGTTTGTCCATCGTAAATACACATCCTGTATCTTTCTCTGGCAACCTATCCTACCTCTTCCTCTTCTCTATATTCTCCATAATCGTCATAACCCAAAAAGGAAAGGATGAGTGGGAACATTTGTGAAGAGAGTGCGGTAAAGATTGTTGGAAGAAGATAGGAAATGGCATAAGAAATGGAAGAAAATCTTGAATGAGACAGGGGAGGTGCTGAGGAAGCAGAAGAAGAAGGTTAGAGCTTGTATTATAAAGTACTGTTATAGAATGTGAAAGCAAATAAAGGTTTTTTTTAAATATTTGTGTAGTATATTAAAAAACCTGACTTTTTATAAAATCAAAATTTGTGTTAAATTTGCATGTAATAAAAAAATGTTGTATTGGAATTTAATAAAAATATTTTGTTTTATAGGTGGTGGAGACGGCAAGCGATGACAGCTTCTCTGAGGAAGAATCTCCAAAGAAACGTAGAGATTTACTAACGAGAAGACCATCATATAGAAAAATTCTCAACGATCTTGGAGGGGGTGAGATAGCTGGTATGTTTATTTAATGCATGTATTCTTGGTGTCAAATCTTTGAAACTTCAAATAATTTTTTGCATGTTTGCACACCAATAATTTTTTTAATCTTTCAATGTTTTAAAATTTGCATGTTCTGTTAAAATTATAGATCTTTTTGTATTTGGTACTTAATATTTTGTTGTTTGCCCATTGTTCCTTTATTGTAAGAAGTGTGTTATGAAAGAAATTGGCTATTAAATTGAATCGTTTGTTTATTGTGGACAATGTGCTTATATAACCGGGGTGTAACAACTACTAATGAAAAAAATTGCTTCAAGAGTTACCATAAAAGTATTCTTGTTATTTGTTCATCACTGTACTTTAATGACAACAAATTTCCTCAAATCATTTATTAATTTGAGCTTATATAACCATTAAGTTGATTTGTTTGTTTGCTTCCTTGTTTGTGCTTCAATTTTTATTCTTTACAGCATCCTGTTTATACTCGTAACACATTTCTTCATTTGGAAATTTAAGTATATGAACAAATAATAAATGTAAAATGTTGAACACCCCCAAGTTTCAAAATAAACGTTGTGGTATGGGATGTACTAAATTTAAAAACAATGGGCACGTAAAAGCACCGAGTATTCAGGTCTAGAATTGAATTTAATACGAGATAGTAATTAGATGTGGTGTTCACAGAGGGCAAGGTTGAGCAGACATCATCCGAGGCTGACAGTGAGTTGTCCTCACACTCTATCCCATACCACACAGGTTAGTTAGACAAGACAACAAGCACCTAACTTTATATGTTAGAATAGAGCCCACATTACACATCGAGTACTAACAAACGAATTGTTGATGAAATCATTTAAAATTACATGTCTGCAAATTTATAATTTGATTACAAATAGTTCAAATTTTAAGTCTATCATTTCGTAATTGTTCATATGTTCATGAAACTACTTAATTCAAATATTTTAAACAGATAAATTATTTTCAAAGAAAAAAATCCATAAATTCATTTTACAGTGCGGCCCACGGCCCATGAAGTTAATTTAAAATAATCAAATAGAATTTTAGAAAAGTACTTTATTTCTTTTTTTTTAAACCATTGCACCAAAAATCACGGAGCGAACCCAACCACATATTTACTTTTTTGAAACAACCCATAGAAAATTAGATTTTTAAAAAATTGTCTGTTTTGATCAATTAGCGAACCCAACTTATTCTGCGGCCTGAAGACTTACACCACTGGCGTACATAATTATTAAATTTAATTTGTGTGTTATTTTCATCATCACCTAATAATTTTTCATGAAACAATTCCTAGAATTGGAAAATCCACATCTAATGAAACTAACCGCAGAATATTGGGGAAAAACAATTACAATGGTCGAGTAGCTCGTAAGAAGCCATACATTTCAAAAGCCAACAAAATTAAAAAGTTGGAGTTTGCAAAAAAGTATATTAATGAGCCTCTAGAGTTTTGGAAACAAGTAATATTTTCTAACGACACTAAGGTAAATCTTCTTGGAAAATTGTGTCGAGAAAACCAAATACTGAATTGAAAACTGCAAAATAAATATTATTGCAACAGTGAAACACAGTGGAGGTTCTTGTGTTGTTCTTGTGTGTTCTTGTCTTATGTTGTGGGGTGTGTGGCTGCCAACAGGATACCAAAAGCATACCTCAAGAATTGTTCAAGAATGGCTTCACCAAAATTATTAAAAACTCCACATCAGAGTCATGACTTTAACCCAATAGAAAATATGTGGCGAGATCTAAAAATTCAAGTGCAAAACAAGAAGTCAAGTGATGAGGAAGCGTTGAAAAAGATATTTATGGAATAATATGTCTCCGGAATACAAACATAAATTGATAGAATTCATGCCACCCCGTCTACATGCCGTTATAGTAGCTAAGGGACACCCCCACCAAATATTGATATAATTTTTTCTTGTAGGTTTATTGATGTAAATCTTTTTGTACACTCAATTTTGTGTATGCATTTTTGAAACATTACCTATTAGTTTGCTGTTGTATGTTTTTTGTTTCATAAATATATTTATTCTTACAAAATAAAATAAAATAAATTGTTTGGTTTCACTTAGTTTTATTGTGTTTCTACAACAATTTTTTCGCCACAGTAATACAATGAAACCAAATTAAACGAAACAATTTACTTTGTTTTATTTTGTGATTATGGAGTTCCACCATGTATTTGCCAAATCTGTTCAATATTTATTCTTTTCATAAAGTCTTTAATTTAGATATACAGGATGAGTCATAACGTACGGAGGAGAATAAAAGGGTAGTAAGAGAAGACCAAAATAAATATGTTTTCTTAGTAAACTTTTGACCAAAACACAGTAAACAGAAAGTTACAGCAAATTAAAGTTAAATCGATTAATGAACATTCTGTACAAACCATGCCAGTAACTGACATTTTAAATTTAAATTGAAGATACCTGATTATACAATGTAAAATTTAAAAAAATTTTAAATTTAAAAACTTAAAAGTAGCAGCTATTTAATTGTTTTTAAAATGCTTAAAAAAAAAAAACATTGATTCCTCATTATTTCCTCAGTGTATTCAAAAAGTGGGCGTTAATTTTTAAATATTTTAAACTGAATGAAACTTTCTTGTTATTGATCTTTGGTCAAAACTTTACTAAGAAAAAATATTTGTTTTGATCTTATATTACTACCCTTTCAATCTCCGTACGATGATTATGACACCCTGTAGAATTAAGATACCATAAAAATAATTACAAAACTTAACCTTTTTAAACAAAATAATAGAGAGTCTAGGTTGACTGTATGCTCAATTTTGTGAATAACTATTATATAAAAACTTAAAAGTTGACGTTAATTTTTGTTGATGACTTAATTTCTGCACTTGTTAACACTGTAAATGCATGTATTTTTTATCTGTTGTTCATGCACTATGACATGTTATATTTTATATATTTCAAATTTTTCATTATTTACAGTCATACCTGCAGGCGCTATTCAAATTTCAAGTGGGGAAGGTGGTCAAAGTATACATACTCTAACGATGACGAATTCACCAGCAGGGGGAGCTTTAGTGCAATACGCTCAAGGACAAGAATTTTTCGTTCCAGGTAATTATGTTCTCCATTCTGCCCTAATATTATATAAACTGTAAACTTTAATTCGCCCTACTGTTGGTATCTCAGGAACTATGAGATACAAAATCCCTTAAATTTCGGAAAAATATTGTTTTGTTATGATCGCTGTATTATTTTGCGTTTATACAGCTTTTCTTAATCCTAGTCTTAGTATTAGTCTTTGTCCTTGTCTCAGCTATAGTCTTAACGAAAACAAAGCCGTTTATACAGCAAATGTTAAGATTTAAGATCAGCCAATCACGTTTGCACGTTTGCATACCAAACTGTTCACAGCAGTTTTCTTAGAGCAATGAAAGTGCTATGTAGTACTCTAGTGTGAACTTAAATATGGATCTCATGTATGATGCCATCATGCCCCGGAGTCGCCAGTAAACTCACACGATATCACCTTCTAAACACAATGTTTTAACTTCTTAGGATTAAGACTAATACTAAAACTACGATTAAGGAAAGCTGTATAAACGCACCATATTAGTTCTACTTCAGTAGATAGCATTTATTTATTCTTGTCAACAATCTATGATAGTGTAATAAAACATAAAACATAAGAAATCTATATATATAAAAGAAAGTCGTGTTAGTTACACCACTTATAACTCAAGAACGGCAGAACAGATTTGGGTGAAAATTGGTAGGGAGGTAGCTTAGAGCCAGGAGACGGACATAAGATACTTTTTATCCCGTTTAATAGTCAGTCACTATAAAACGTGGTATAACAAAAAAGAATCAGACTTGGAATAACAAAACGCAAATGATAGCTATGTAATTGACGTATAATGACAGCTATGTAATGACATATAGATGACAATTTGATATTTGTAAGAAATCAATATTCAAAATATTTCTATTAAATAAATAATTAACAATTATAATATAATGATAGTGCCATTGCCCATTCGTATAAACAGTAAAGTGAACTATAAAACTCGGTATGGTTGAAAATTTGAGTTTTGAAATAAATTTTTAGGTGAATTGAAGTGAAGTGAAGTTTAATTAATAATGCCGCGAGCAAGACGATCGAATCTTTCCCGACAAAGCCGTAATGCAAGAAGAATACGAAATACTGCAAATGAAAGGACTGAAGAAGAACAAGAAATTGCACGTGAACAGCGCCGCGATAGTATGGATCGACTTCGTGCTTCTCAATCACGAGAGCAAAGTGAAGCAGCCCGTGAAACAGCTCGGTTGGCAATGCGGAATCATCGAGCGAACAACAGAGGTCAACAAATAGAT